>LDKF01001257.1:37157-47300 GCA_001026735.1 Rotylenchulus reniformis
CCACGCCAAGGTTGAAATATATAGCCCCCCTGTAATTGAGCCCCCTTGTAATAGACACCCCCTCTGGATGGGGGTTGAAAAATATAACCCTCGGGGGTTATAATACAGGTTTTACGGTATTCGTTCAGCCTGTCTAAAGTAAAATTAATTTCGATCTGAATCTCACAGCGCGGGATGTTCCCCTGTAAATATTTTAGGCTCGATATTGTTTTTCTTCTCTTGGCGTTTTCTCATGCATCGACATTTTATCCTTTTCAAAAAAAAGCAATCTTTTAGGAAATCTAAAGTAAAAAAAAAAGAGAAAAAACAGACGCGCTTGATTTTTACAGTAAATCAGTTCCGAACCTTGAAAAAATTAATTATGTATATCCCTTATGATTATAAAAAAATATTTTATAGATGTATCGGCTATTGCTCCAACTTGGTTCATCCAACAACTCTGTGTTTGCAAAAGCCCGACTCTGCATAAACATGCCAAGCTTGATACATCTACTTTATCAATACGGACTTGATTGGACAGAGCGAGAACAGTTGTTGAAGGGTAATAAAAAAAATGAAAAAAAGTAAAAAAAAATAAAAATAAGGAAGCAAAGCAACACTTACTCTAATCAATTATTTAAGGTCTATTTTTTACATCATATTATTCTAATTCGACTAACTTTCTATATTTTGGTCATTTTTATCCCCAGAGAAATTGATTTTAAAAGCATAAAAATTCAAAAATACTAGAGCCGGAACCGGGCCTGGACTTTTTCTCGGATCCAGGGTTCGGACCTGGGCCACATTTTTTCGGATCCGGGGTTCGGACCTGGGCCAGGACTTTTCCCGGAACCGGGGTTCGGACCTGGGCCAGGACTTTTCCCGGATCCGAGGTTCGGACCCGGGGCCGGGGAACCAGGGCTGTTTTTTCCAATTTTCTAAAGATTTTTTGGAATTTTTTCTATTTTTTTAAGTAGCTTTTTTATTACTAATTTTTTTATTGTTTCATAAATCATGCTTGCAATTACTTTTACATTGCAATTTCTCGTCGTTATGCTCCGCCCATTTGCGTGATTGGCTCTTTTTTCTAATGACCTAGCAGCGATTTTTGGTGTACTGTATCATGTTTAAGTGCTGGGACAGTGTGGAGAGCTTGTTTTGAACCACACCAATGGCTATGACTATTTCGGAGAGCAAATTATGCTTTTGGTGTATGAACATTATGCTAAAGGCACGTTGTTGAACTCGACATCCGCAAAGAGCGTTTACGTACGATTGAAGCAATGCAAGGTAAATACATAAAATGAACGTCAGAAAAGTCCGCGGTGAAGGTCGATTGAGTCGCGGCACGAAATTTGCGGACGGAAAAATGCGGAGGGAAATTTGCGGACCAACTATCAAAAAATTAAAAAATACAATAAATTTTTTAATTTCAGAATTTTAGATCCTTTTTCTGCTCTATTTTGAAACATCAGAATTACAAAACACCGAAAATAGGAAATTATCACCGGTAAAATTTAAATTTTTTTTACCAAGTTCCTGTGGTCTATGAATATTTTAAAAATTCAATAATCTTATAGTTTACGACCCGAATTAAAAATTTAATTTTTCTGTAAAGGTTTTAGGCTCTTGGGACGCTCGATTTCGGTTTTTTTGTAGAACCCGCAATAGAAAATGTGCATAGCCGAGATACCGCATGTGTAACTCGTAAACGAATATGTGCATAAAACGGCAGTGCATTTGACGTCAAAGCTAAGGTTGTTGGCGACCGGTTAACCGAATCGAAACCAAACTGGGGGGTCCCAAATACCGCCAAACCGAAACCGGTGGCACCGACTTTATATTCGCCAAAAACCTAGTCAACGCCAAAAAAGTGACCTAAGACAAAGAATTACATCAAAATGGACGTAAAAATCGGATTTAGATACCCCGGGAAGTCGTTAGATCATTTACAGAAAAAATTTTAATTCGGGACGTAAACTATAAGATTATTGAATTTTTAATATATTCATAGACCACAGGAACTTGGTGAAAAAAAATTTAAATTTTACCGGTAATAATTTCCTATTTTCGGTGTTTTGTAATTCTGATGTTTCAAAATAGAGCAGAAAAAGGATCTAAAATTCTGAAATTAAAAAATTTATTGTATTTTTTAATTTTTTGATAGTTGGTCCGCAAATTTCCGTCCACAAGTTTCCGTCCGCAAATATCTGTCCGCAAATTTCCGTCCGCATATTTCCGTCCGCAAATTTCTGTCCGCATATTTCCGTCCGCATTTTTCCATCCGCAAATTTCGGCACGCCGTTTGTGTCCACATTTTGACCCCCAAAATTTTGGAACAAAATTTTCATTTTTTTATTTAAAAATTAGGCAATAGTAGTGTTTGTTGCCCCCCTTTTTTGAAAAAAAAATTCGATGACCCAAAAATGGCCCAAAATCACAACCTAGGGGCAGTTTTTGGCGTTGAATCCGATTCTGACGTCCATTTTGACGTCCTGCGTCATCTGACACAACTTTTTGGACGCTGACGTCAAAAAAATTTTCCTGTAAAATCATTTAAAAATGACTTCTTGGGTGTAACTTTTGACGCTGAATCGGATTTTAACGTTAATTTTTACGTAATGCGTATTTTCTTGTTAATGCACCTGCTTTGCACCAAATTGTACTTCATGCGGCATCCCGGCTATACATAGGTATATTATAATGTGCTATGTGTGCCACCATAAAATATGCATAACCTCTGTTTGCCGCATGTAGAATCCGCAAACAATTACGCGCATAACCGGGATGCCGCATCAAAATGACGTCAAAATCGAATTTGGCGTCAAAAATTACCCAGCAGGCCTAACAAAAAATAAAAAATAAATTTTTTGATGTCAGCGTCAAAAAGTTGCGTCAGATGACGCAGGACGTCAAAATGGACGTCAGAATCGGATTCAGCGTTAAAAACTGACCCTAGAATGTGATTTTGGGCCATTTTTGGGGCAGGGAAACAAACCTACTATTACCAAAAATTACTTCATTGGGGTGATTTTTGACGCTGCATCCAATTACATATGACGCCCATTTTGACGCAATGCGTCATTTAACATCATTTTTTGACGCTGACGTTGAAATTTTATTTTTCAATTTTTGACTTTAGCAAAAAATGACGTCAGATGGCGCATCGCGTCAAACTGGACGTCAGAATCGGATTCTGCGTCAAAAATTACCTCAGAGAAGTCATTTTCAGATGATTTGTAAAAAAAAAGTCCATAAAAGTTGCTTTGGTGAGGGGTCAAAATGTGGATACAACCTACACAAGTATCTTAAAAAATAGTGCAAATGGGGCGTTAAAAAAGTGTCAAATGAAATTTTTTGGCCGAAAACTTTTTATGAAAATTGCTAGGCCGAAAGTATGAAAAGCCATTGTGCAGAATTTAATTTTAAGCATTTTGGTATCTTAATTTTTCGAAATTTGAACAAAAGGTTCGAAAGATCCCCTGAATACTCTAGCTTTAGGTATTTTGGGAAAATTTCGAACTTTTTGTTCGAATTTCGAACAAGCAAAAATACCGAAATGCTTAAAATTAAATTCTGCACAATAGCTTTCATACTTTTGGCCTAGCAAGTCTTTAAAAAAGTTTTCGGTCAAAATTTGCATTTGGAACTTTTTTAAAGACCTATCACCTGAAAGTACATCGTAGAATTTCACTACTCTACTTTTTCCAAGGCATGTTTTTTAAAATATAGCGAAATTTTTAGTAATAAATCAAAAAAAAATTTAATCATCAAAATTAAAATGCAACACCAATCCAGGCTATTTTTTTTTATTTTTTAATACAAATGTTTCAAAATGTAAAATAATCTTTTCGACGGAGGCATATCTTTAGGGTGTTTTTTCATTCAAAAATGCCAGAATATCCAGTGTAAAAAAGTTTTCCGAGACTCAAACCCCGAGACCGAGACCCAAAAAAATCTCGACTCGAGACTCGATCCCGAGACTCTCGAGCAGCACAAGTATCCGCCACTAAAATTTAGGGTATTGAAGTTGTACCTTCACTTCGTTACCGGCGAGTAGAGAAGTGGTTTTGGTAGCGAAATTGAACGCGTTCAATGGAAAAAGCAAAAAATGCAAGCATTTTTACTGTGAAATTTAGCTTTTTGACTAAAATTTCCAAATTGTTATTTTATTTAAATTTAATCCCTTCCCTACAAAGAAAGGAAATTTTTTAAAAAAAATTAGGCCTGATAAAGGGAGAAAAAATCGAATTAAGCCAGAAATTGGCTGGAAAACTTAAAAAAAAATTCGTGATTTTTTCCAAACATTTAAAATGGACCCCCAAAAATATTGTTTTTTTTTTGTCAATGATGGCACTTTCTCATTTTTGCACAGGGTCGTAATTAGAAGAAAAATTTGATGAGGATCATTTGGGGGGGGGGTCTATATAGGGTGGCCAAAAAGGACGAAAATTGGGTTTGATAATATAAATTTTTAATGAAAAATTTTTTTGGTTTTTTAATTATTACCTATAGTTTAAATTTTACAGGAATTAAATGAAGCATATTTTTTGGCCCGTTGTGTGGAGTTAGTCCATGCAAATGGCAATGGAAGTTGTAAAGAATTGGAATTGGATTTAACCGATTGGCTGGTTTGGCCCGCAGATTGGAAAAAATGTGCATTTGTGGCAAAATTGGTGGCACAATTGTACAAGGTTAGACGTTCAATATCATTTGGAAAATTTGGGTGCTATATGTGGGCTCCCTTTATTTCCTCCAATTTCTTATTTCCTCCAAACCTTATTTCCTCCAATAATGTAAAAACGTTCATTTCCTCCAAATTTTTTATATAAAATTTCTAACATACCCCGGATTTTCTATCGTTACCCGGCTATCTACGGCAGCCGTGGGGGGCTTAGGCCAAAAGCCATGTTCAATAGGTGCGAGCTGGATGAAACAATAAATTTTGCATTTAAAAATCAAAAATCATCCAGCACTCACCTATTGAACAGTCCTTCCTCTTTTTTCCTAATTTTAAAGGAAATGAACCTTTTTCTTCTTTTATATGAAATTATATAAATTATATGAAGAAAATAAAAAATTTGGAGGAAATGAACGTTTATATTGGAGGAAATAAGGTTTGGAGGAAATAATTTTGGAGGATATAAAGTGTCGGCTGCTATGTCGTTTGCGAAACAGGACGCTCGACTGGGTGTGGAAGCTAGAAAAATCACTATAACTCTGCTCAAACGTAATTTCGAGAAAATAATATGGTGTCAATAGATAGGTCTATATGTCTGCTATAAATTTGCAAAACAGATCATCCGGGTGTTAGCCAAATCTGAAAAAGTTATGGCCGCCAAGTTAAGCCATAAAATCGTGGTTCTGGCCAAAGATCTTTTTTTCTACTTGGCCAAATCGGATAGTTGTTCTTGCGAGTTTACAACAGATATTTAGGACTATTTTTTGACTCCAAATAGAAAAAAAAATCAAGGGGAAATGATGTGTACCCTATCCGATTGTACCAAATTTTCCAGTCAGAAACTGCTTCTATTGATTTCTTTTTTGATTTGGATCATTTAGGGTTAAATTTTTCGATTTTCTCTTCTCTTTTAATTTTTCAACCCGTAATTTATCTGAATAATTTTTATTTAATTTTGTTGTTTTTTTCAAAACAGATATTCGCGAATGATTCATTGTCCAAAACAACAACAACATATTTGTGCTCCATTAAATTGCATGGCAACAAAGATGGATGGCATTGGTTCATAGATAATTTGGTCTGGAGCGACTATCCGGCATTGTTTCGGCACTATGTGCCGGCTGAATTGCTCCGAACTCATGGGGACAATGTTGTCAATGAAAATATATAAATGCCCAAAAAAATAAAAATAATTTGAAAATGAATACCATACGTTTTATAAGGGGTGGTCGACCCCCCTCCCCCTACCATTGCTCGCAAGAGGGGGCCGAGGGGGAGGCCTTCGCGAGTCAGGGGGGAGATGAAGAGGAGGAGGAGGGGGCCCTTCGCAAGAGGGTCGGCTGACCCAACCCCCTATAAAATGTATGATGAATAATACAGCGCTACTTTTAAATAATGACCTAATTGTGCCAAAAAGTGGAGAAATTTAAAAAAAATGGGAAAACTGGAATTTTGGTGACAAATAGGTTTATTTAAATAATGCCTTGAATATTATTTTTTGAGCTATTTACTAGTTTATAAGATACCTAAAAAGAAAATCTTTATTTGCTCCCAATATCCGTTTTTTGCACACTTTCTTTCATTTTGTTGCCAAATTTTTTGTCGTTGTTTTTCTTTGATGAGTCAACTTCCGGTGGACCCAATCTAGAGATCATCGGATTGGAGTTCGGGACCAGTTCTGGCTTTTCTAGGTCCGGTTTTTTGCCCAAAAAACCAATTCATGCTTGATGTATCATGTGCCAGTTTGGCCGAAAAATTTGTTTTACGAATTTAGGTCGAAAATATAAAAAGCCATTGTGCAGAATTTATGCTCTTTCTTCATATTTTTAATTTTCGAAATTCGAACAAAAAGTTCGAAATTTTCGCGGAAAACCCTATTTTTCGAATTTCGAAAAGTTATGGGCGGAATTTCGAGAAAAAATATGTGAGAAGATAGAGCATAAAATTCTGCACAATGGCTTTTTACTGTATACTTTCGGCCTAGAAATTCTTTTAAAAAAGTTTTCGGCCAAAATTTTGCATTTGGCACAATTTTTCCCCAAACACAGATGTTCGTACAAACAACTGTTGACGAAAAAACTATGCAACAATGGTGTCTGATGCTGGAGCTGGAACAAGCCATCACATCTTTCAATTTTTGCAAGCTGACCATTGCCAGATACACAAAGTAAGAAGCTAAAATGAAAATTGGGAACTGATTAACCAGCTTTGAACCATCGTGAATATGAAGCGAATCCCTCATTATCAAAATGCTACAGAAATAGTGAAAGAGCAGAGAAAAATAAGTCAGACAGCATTATATTTTAATTTTTAACACAACATGATTCCGCGTCATAATCACGAAGGGCAAAAAAAATTAATTGAAACTTTATTCAATTTTTTACGCTGATTTTATAGTTTCGGATTTTTTCGGGAAAAAAACATTTTTTAGTTCTCGTTTTCATAAGGTTTTCGGGAAATCGAACCATAAATGAAAAAAAATTCTAGAATAAATTCTATCAATTAAATAAAAAAGTTTTTTCTGAAAAAAGTATATATTAATTTATGTGAATTCGATATGCTATGTGCAATCGTCTTCGCGCTTGTCACACTGGGCTAGCATTTTGAACGGTGCTATGTCATTTCAGCCTAAAGTGCAAAAATGGGCGTTTCGGCCTAAAGTGCTAAAATAACATATCAGTCCCAGAAAACTTTTTTGTTAGACCTGAAAAGTTGTGTAAAATTTCACGCTGATTCTGAAGGTATAAATATTTTTTCGAAATTCCGACAGAAATGTCGAAATATTTGGAAAAAAACTAGAATTTTTGATATTTTCCACTTTTTTGACATTTTTGTCGAAATTTCAGAAAATTTTTTATACCTTCAGAATCAGCATGAAATTTTACACAACTTTTCTTTTTATACATTTGGTCTAACAGGTCTAACAAAAAAGTTTTCTGAGACTGATATGTTATTTTTGCACTTTAGGCCGAAACGCCCATTTTTGCACTTTAGGCTGAAATGACTCATCAGCACTATTTTGAACTACCTACCTATTTTTCCCGTGTCCGGAAAAAAGGACAGTGGAAAATAGGACAGTAAAGCCAAAATGGAAAAAACGCTATATACAGGGTGCGGAAAAAGTTCGGAAACTTTTTTACAAAGGCTAAATTTTTGCAAAAATATGTTTCAAGTTGAGTTGGGACAAAGGCATCGGTTGGCGGTTTTCGGTAAAATTACCGAAAAATACCGTTACCGAAAAATACCGAAAAACTCAAAAATCTTTCGGTCAGTAATTTTCGGTAAAATTACCGAAAATTACCGTTACCGAAAAATACCGAAGAAATTTTTTCGGTATTTTTCGAGATTTTCTGTATTTCAATTTAATATGCTTAAGAATTATTTTTCTCTTTGAAAATTTTCGATTTTTATAATTAATAAATATGAATTCTAGATAACATATAATCAGTCTTAAGGAAATAACAATTCAATCAATATTTATAGTGAAGCAATGGGAGATTGCGATTCAAAAAAATCAACATTTCGGCTTTTCTTGGATGCAATCGACTCCGCCTGTAATCATATGTGTCCCGTGCTGTTGAAAAAAGCTGTTCGCTGCCAACGCTAGTGGCAGGAGCTGACAAAAAATTTCTGGCCTGTTCTGACAATTTTGGGAATTTTTTCGAATTTNATAATCCTCACATGATAGGCTACTAAATCCAAGAAAAAAATGAATTGTCACTGTAGATGGTTGCGTGAAAAATTTAGAATCAATCAATTTTTGCGGGTTGGGGCAAGACTTTTTTCCACCACTGTATTTAGATTTCCGGGGATGATCCGGTCGGGAACGGGGATGGAGATGGAAAATCGGCTGTGGACGGGGATCGGGCATTTCAGGGACGATGATGGTCAAATTTTTTCTGTCTTTTTTCCAGATCAATTTTACTTCAAAATTTTTTTCAAATTTCATAAATGTCAAATTTTACTTTTTTTCACCATCATCATATTGTTTCTCCGCATTTTTTGTTTGAGGAAATTTCATTGTGGGAGATGGCGGCGGTCCCGATCGGGGCCGCCGGAGAAATTTTTGATGTCCTTTTCTGGAATTTTTTCTTGAAAATTAAAGAATTTGTCATCAATTCTAAAGAAAAATTTGCTTTTTTGATGGTTTTAGTTATTTGTAATGTATTATTTTATTCAAAAAATTAAAATAATCAAAAAATGAGTGAAAAATTTATAGATAAGATTTAGAATATAAAAGTGGTGAGGAATAGAACCTGCGTCCTCATCATCAGTGAATCTGCATTACTCCCACTGAGCTATGCTCTTTTTGTTTTGAACTTCACCAAAAACCCTTTAATGTTAGATTCAAAATGGTATCTTTGGGGGTGCATTTTCAAAAATTTTTTACAAAAAATCCATTTCTTAGGGGTGTACACTAGTATTGTTTTTTCTACCCAAAAGTTAGCGGTCGTGCTACAGTACCAATGAGCACTCATTTTCTTTTTCATGAGCACTCTTTTCGTTTTCTTCAACACTTTTTTCATGAGCATTCTCTCGTTTCAACGAACACTTTTTTTCGCTTCAGAGGTTTTTGTAATTTCCCTCTGCAGGGTGGAAAAAACATTACTACTGTATGTCAAAACCGAAAACCGACCGGTTTGGACCCTCGGTTTTCGGTTTTACCGGTTTTCGGCACCCCGGTTTTCGGTTTCGGTTTTTGGCCCAAAAAACCGGGTTTCGGTTTCGGTTGGGTTAACCGACCGGGATCAACCCTAGAAATAAAACAAAGTTACTACTGGGGTGATTAAACGACCAATCATTTGGTAAAATTCAAGATGAAAATTATTGAAACGAAAATTTTATTTTCAAAATACAAAACACCAACAACGAAACACCGGAAAGTGCGGAATTCGGTCTTTCGTGAGCCCACTGTTCTAGAATAACACGTCAGAGACGCATAATTCTCGTTTTCTCTGCGCTTTTTTTGCATTGTCTTATTAGAACTTTGGATTTTTCCCACTATAGGGTCGATCGTTCACCCCAGTAGTATTATGAAATGTCAGAATATGTCGGATAGCCAGTGTACCAAGTGCGCAAACAAGGTTTTTTATGTGCTGAGTCCGGATCTGAAATTTCTCATTTTTCAAGTAACCACTTGATTTTTTCTCAATGTGGGATATTTGGGGGGTCAGGTCAATAGAACCCAGAAATTTCCCTTCATTCAAAAACTTTTTAGACATTGCTATGTAGGCCAAAACTATAAAAAGCAGAAAGTGTAGAATCTTAATACCCCACTTATGGCTTTTTTGGTTTTTCAAATTTCCCTGAATCTCAAAAAATACCCGGAATTTTGGTTAGTTACCGGGTAACAGCACCATTTTTCGAGCCGCGATTTAACCCATTTCTTAAGAATAGCCATTTATTTGTTTTGTTTTGAGACCGTTTAACCGGGAAATGAGTCCAGATTAAGAAAATTAAAAATATTGCCTGATGATCCTTTA
>LDKF01001258.1:28016-45412 GCA_001026735.1 Rotylenchulus reniformis
AGTAGGAATGATCAGAGATAGAAATGCTCGAGACCCTAATTTTCCCGAGACTCGTGACCCGAAACTTTTTAAAATTTTTTTGCAAAAATTCAATAAAATCATCAATTATTTTTAGGAATTAATGTTTTTTATCAATCATTTTTGGATTTAAAAATTATTTTGGCATTTTTCTTCATTTTTTTTAACTGAAAGTCTTGAAGTTTTTTTCGAAAATTTTTATAAAAAAATTTTGACTTGATAAATCAGGAGTGAGGATCATATATTAATCATAAGAGTCTGGTTTTGCCACCTGAATAACTCCGAGTCCCTAGCCATTATAGCATAAATTAACAAAGGGCGGATCGACCCTTCCCGACTTCGTTCGTATGGGATCCCGAAATCGAGGGGGACTTCGTACATGGGGGAGGGGAGGGGGACTGATTTATAAAATTCAAAATTTTTGCTTAAAATAAATTTTTGGAGAAATTTACTGTATAAAGGAGCCGGCGCGGAGAAAATTTGAAAATTTAGAGCCTTCTTTAAGCAACTTTGTTCATAGGTTTTTGAAGAATTTTCCTGTAAGAAATGCCAAATATATATTTTTTCTATTTAAAAATGCCAGAATATTCAGTGTAAAAAGGTCTCGTTTTGCGAGACTCAATACCTGAGACCGAGACCCAAAAAAATCGAGAAAAGTCTCGACTCGAGACCGAGACTCTCGAGCATCTCTGGGAGTGATCTCCTAATTGGGTAATAAAAGAAAAAAGTTTGCAAAGCGTTCAAGATTGAGGAATATTTTGAATCGGATGATTAAACTCAGCTAGTGTCAGATCTGATCAAGATAGGTATTTAAAAAAAATTGACCTCAACATTGAAGCATATGTTGAGGGCAATCAATTGCGGCAGTTTGTCCAAACATGAGCAGAGCAATCCGGCATCCATAGAGTCAAAGGAAATGCGGAGGATATGGAGACTGAAATTAAACAAAAAAGTGATCGAAATATGGTTTTGCTTTAGATCGGACAACGAATGTTCGAGATAATCGAAAAGAATAGCTTCTAAAAATCCATCTTGTTGATTAATCGAATTAAATTTTACCTGGTATTTCTCTAGTCTACCCCTGGGAAAAAAATAAAATAATTTTCTATTAGCAATTTAAAAATCCGGGGTTTTCACACACGCCGATTTCAAGCTGGTGTCAGATTTATCATAAGATTTCATCAAAACTATGATTTAATATTTTCAAATTTACTTGAGTTTGGCATAGGAACAAAATTTGATCTTGCATAAAAAAATTAAAAAGTGACAAAATCATAGACCAGGTGAAAGCTCATGACAAATCTGACGTCAGATTTGAACTCGGCGTGTTTAAAAACCTCGGATCACTTATTAAAATTGATAAAATTGGCGAAAAAAAATCATTTTATTTTGTCCATGGAAAGTAAACTATAGAAGTACCAAATCCCATTTTGATGGGCACATAGTCCAGTAAATTTCTCGTGGGCCATGAGGTTTCAAATGGACATCAAAGCCCGGAGGAGGCTTAAGAAATTTAGCAATTATTTGCCTAAAAACAATAATTGCGAAGAAATTTCATAGTATGAAGAGATGCCGGCGGTACCGACAGGAAACGCCGGAGAAATTTTTTTTGAGAATTTCNCCTAAAGAATCGAGTTTGGTGTCAAAAGATAGCCCTAAATGTCTGCTATAAACGGTGCTAGGTCGTAACTAAAAAATTGCCAAATGGGGCGAAACTAAAAAAAGTGCCAAATGCAAAGTCTTGGCCGAAAACTTTTTTGTAAGACTTGTCAGTCCAAAAGTCTAAAAAGCAAACTTGTGCAGAATTTTATGCTGATTCGAATAGTATTTTTATTAAATTCGGCCAAAAAGTTCGAAATATCCCCTAAAAATCCTATTTTTCGTTATTTCGGGAAAAATATGAACTTTTTGGCTGAATTTCGAAAAACTAAAAATACCAAATGATAGAGCATAAAATTCTGCACAATTTTGCTTTTTATACTTAGTCTAACATTACAAAAAAGTTCTCGGCCAAGGCTTTGCATTTGGCACTTTTTTTAGTTTCGCCCCATTTGGCAATTTTTTAGTTATGATCTAGTACCGCTATAAACTTGCAAGAACAGTTATCCGATTTGGCCAAGTAGAAAAATTATGGCCAGATCTTTGGCCAAAACTATGAATTTATGGCTTAACTTGCCCATACTTTTTTTTCTACTTGGCCAAATCGGATAGAAATTCTGCAAGTTTTTAGCAGACATTTAGGGTTATCTTTTTTCGGTTAAATCATCTTTTTCACACTCAATAACCGACTTTTTCAGTTCAGAAATTTGTCTCATCAATTGCTGTGGTCTCTCATCCAGATACGATTTGTCCATGTAGAGTGCCATGAGGCCCGGACAATCCCTCTGCACCCTTTCCAGTATTTGTTCATGTTCCGTGCTGATAAAGTGAAAAAACAAAAGATTATAAAGAAAACGGGAAAATTCGTTATAAATTTCATCAAAAATTTCTAAAATTTACTGGGGGTCAAGCGAATACCAGTTCAAGAAAACCCCGTCTACCCCCTTCACTTTGCAGGTGCTAGGGCGTAAAAAAGTGCCAGATGCATTTATTGGCCGAAAACTTTTTTAAAAACTTGCTAGGCCGAAGGTATAAAAGTCATTGTGCAGAATTTTATGCTCTATCTTCTGGTGTTTTTATTTTTCGAAATTGGCCAAAAACGAAAAACAGGGTTTTTAGGGGATATTTCGAATTTTTTGGCCGAATTTCAAAAAAATAAAAAAACCATAGAATAAAATTCTGCACAATGGCTTTTTATAGTTTGGGCATAGCAAACTTCAAAAAATGTTTTGGGCCAGATTGGACACATTGGCCACTTTTCTAACGCCCCATCGGAATGCTTACTGCCTACCCGAGTTCCGGTCTATAGTGCAGGTACAAGGAGCGAAGGTCGGCTGAGAAACGACATGGGAGGAAACCGCTATTGCGCAGGGCGGAAAGATGGAGACCGAGATGTTGGAGACGAGGGAAATAGTGCGAAAGATGATGGTACAGCTGGGAATGAACATCCTGGAAAATTTTTGAAAGAATTAAATAGAAATGAAAAAGGCAATAAGAACAATCTACGGGGTATATGCAGAGCAAATTAAGATAATGAAGCCATAACCGGCATGTTCTTACAGATCTGATGGTCCCTAAAATGGTGTGGAATGGATTTATTAATGAATGAATCTTTTTTCCTGGGTAAGTGTAAGAGAGGATCAGCTCCACGGCCAGCCATATTGGTGTCCCATAATCGTGTCCGAAAATTGGACAGTGGAAAATTGGATATAATTTTCGGAGACTTTTTCTTGTAATTTTGAAAAAAAATGTGACAGTGCCTTCGGTCCCGATCAGGGATGGGCGAAATTTCGTGTTTCATGAAATTTCGCGATTTTTTTTGTTTCGAGTTTCGTGTTTCATGTTTCGCGAAAAATGCCCGAAATTTCGCGAAAAATGCACCCCTAAGGATGGGGTCTTTGGCTAGCAAAATGCACCCCTAAAAATGGAATGTCTGACTTAATATTTTTTATCGACACGATTACACGAAAAGAAATACTAAAATACAAATCTTTTTCTATCTGTCTCTCCTGCCCAAATTTTTTGCTCTAACAAAAAATGACCAATTTTCTTAAGAAAAAATCAACTTCCCTAGCGGGGCCGCCGACACCCCCTTAATACGGTGGAATTTCTGCAAAAAATTTTCCCGGCGCCCCATATTGGGGTCGCCCCATATTGAGAATGCAATAAGATTACAAGCAGCTCAAAAATTAACCAATTTTCTTACAAAAGGGGTCTAAATTTTCGAAAAAAATTTCTAAAAAATAACTCTCAAGCAAAATGGCCAAATTTCTCAGGAAAACAATGCAAGAACCGTTATTCATTCGTCAAAGTTTACTTAATAATCATTTTTTGAACATAGAGTTGATTTTTTATAAAGTCAAAAAATTTGAAAAATTCAAAAGTTTCGTGTTTCGTTTCATGTTTCATGAAATTTCGCGATTTTTTTGTTTCAAATTTCGCAAAATAATTTGTTTCGTTTCGTGTTTCATGTTTCGAGAAATTTTAGAGTTTCGCCCGTCCCTGGTCCCGATAGGGGATAGGGGTCGTTAGAAATTTTTTAATTTAACAATTTCTTATGAAAATTGATCGGTGCTGAGTCATTTCGGCCAAAAGTGCCAAAATGGAAAAGTAGTCCTTAAAAAACCTTTTTTATTAGAGAAGTTAGATAACAAGTATAAATAGCAAAGTTGTTCAGAATTTTATGCTGATTCTGATGGTATAAAATTTATTTCGAATTTTGGGTCAAGAAATTTCTAGGAAAAACCTTAATTATCAATAAAACTGAAAAATTTCGACATTTTAACCGAAAATTCGAAATAATTTTTATACCATCAGAATCAGCATAAAATTCTGAACAACTTGCCTATTTATACCTTTTGTCTAACTTCTCTAACAAGAAACTTTTTAGGGACTACTCTTCCATTTTGGCATTTTTGGCCGAAACGACTCATCAGCACGAAATTGATCATGGGTTTGATTTTCTTTTTCTTTACTCTTCGAACCACCAAAATGGAGAGAGGCTGGTGCTCCCTGCTCCCTTGACTAGTAAGCCCATGCCCAAAGAAAGCTAGCTATCAATAAATAAATAAATAAATAAATAAATAAATAAATAAATAAATAACAAATAATTCGTTTTAATTCAAAAATTGGTTTTCATTTATTTAGTTTTGCATTAAACGAACCGCCCCGAACAAATTCAACGAATGGAGACGAGTGCCAAGTTCACGTAATTGGTCTAACGCGTTTTCACTCAACCAGCTGAATCGGCAATGATAAAAATCCAGGTGCTTTAGTGCGGGAAAGTGTTCGGCGATAAGACGAATCTAAAAATTATATTTTCAAAAAATGTTTACGAAAAAAATTTCGATTTTTGAAATTTTTTATATACCGATATGGAGTCGATGTTCACCACGAGGAAGTTGCGGAAGCTGCACTCCGCCAAATGTGAACCACAACGCTCACCAATCGGCACAATCCAACTTGCATTGCGCTTTAACAAAATAAAGTTTTAAAATTAAAATTAAGAATTTTTATTAAAAGAGGGCAAGCAAATATTTTTTAAAGCATTTTACTTATTTGAAGGTCGGTAATTTTCCAAAAAAATAAATAAATTTTTTTTTGGATTCCATTCAAATTTTTATTAAAAATCATTGAAAGATCTGGTTAAGGAGTCAACTTCTTGATATAAATCATAAATTGTCATTTTTCTTAAAAAGTGAAATTAAATTCCAAACATATAAAAAAATGGTTTAAAATTATTGACAGCAATAATTATTAGGCTTAATAAGCTGCTTTTTCAAAAAAATGATAAATTCAGACCAATTTTGAAATACGATGAACATTTGTCCAGCCGAATTTCCGCATGATTTTGCACCATCGCTTAGAAACTCGTTCAAGCCTGGTTTTCTCTCGGATGTCATCGATGAAGCTGAAGATCAACGCCTATAAATGGACCAAAAAAAGTTTAGGTTTTTTGTTTAATTGTTGTTTGTTAATGAAACGGGGATTACCAAGGGTACGTCCGGCAACCGATCCATGCTTTTGCTCGATGGGCAAAATAAAATGAAAATTGGGCGCCGATTGGATCGTGTTTAATCTAAAATTTTATGAAGCGGATATTTCACTAAAATGATAGGGAAACAGCAAAAAGAGTACACAGAGAAAAGATGCAGAGAAAAGTTCATAAAGAAAAACTTCCTATTAGAGCCAAAAATAAACGTAGGGCGACATTTTGGGGCCATTTGTTATATCTCGGCTCAAACAATAGAAAAAAACTTTTTTGTTATCAAAAAATGGAGCAAAAAATTAGCTACAAAATAAGCATAAGCTCATCCGAATTGTCCCACTCAAAAAAAGTTTTGGCCAAAATACTATGGATTTACCCAATAACAATGGACATAAGCTTATTCTGTAGTTAAATTTTTGCTCTATTTTTGTTATCAAAATTATTCCTCTAGGTTTTGTTTGAGCCGAGATATAACAAAATCCCCAAATGTCGGGTTAGTATGTATTTAAATCGAACCTTTTTTTCTCCTCAAAAAACAGAAAATATCTGCTCAATATAGAAACAAAAACCCCAGGTGATCCATTTTCTAATGCAAAATAAACAAAGACATAAACTGGGTTTCAGCATAAAAATCGTTTTCTATTTTAAAAATTTGGAGAGAAAGACTCTGAAGTTGGTTTGGCGACATTTTGTCGCGGGCTGTTTCGGTGCGAAATCAGTCGATACGAATGATTATTTTGGCCATACTTTTTTACAATGGGCCAATAATTATGATCTTAGGGTCATTTTGTAGCAATTTTAATGCGTTATCTTTTGACAACAAATTACATTTTTTGGTTACGTTTGAGCTGACTGAGAGTTATAACGATCAGTGTCGGTGGAAGGCTCTCTGGGCCAAAATGGGCTCGTTAGCCAAACACTGTTTTGATTAGAAATGAATAAATAATGTAAAATAAAGAACAGAATACAACCATCATTCATCAGTTTCTACAGCTCATCCATCTATGTATTTGTAAATTCCAGTACTAGGGCTTTAAAAACCGCCAGGTGCCAATTTGTCCTATTTTTTTTTTGAAATTTGTTAGGCCAAAGTTATAAAAAGTAAATTGTGCATAATTTTATACTCTATCTGATTTTTTAATTTTTCGAAACTCGGCCATAAAATTTGAAATTTTTGCGAACACCTATTTTTCGATATTTTGAAAATTTTCGAACTTTCTGACCGAATTTCGAAAAACTAATTTTTTCGACGTGCTTATTAATAGACGAATGGGAGGATAGCTGGACGTTAATTAAAAATTATAGATAAAGGCATATATATTTTTATTATTTGATTTTTATTTTGGGAATTGTTTCATGTATGATATCAAGCAAGAATTAATCCACACCGGACGATTCGCGCTTAAATATTAAAAAAAAAATATAAATTCTTGACCCTTTCTGGCACAATTAAATATGATATTGCCATGGTTAACGTGGTACTCTACATTTTACCGCCGTTTGTATATCAGAGCTAGAAAAATCGTTCATAACTATACTTTTTAGATTAATCTAAAAGAAGCCGATGTTGGTGTCGAAAAATTGGTCTAAATGTCTGCTATAAATTTTGCAAAAAAAATTATCCGTATTGGCCATACTACGAGAGTCTGAGAGTTTACCGAAAATATGATCTGTGAAAAATTCGAATCTGACGCCGAAATGGCCGAATTATTGAAAGATGAAAGGCCTGAAAAATTGCAATATGAGAAAGGGCAGATTAGTAAAGGGTTCGCAAATGTATATTATATTTTTCAGAGGACAATATAATATACGGTGTATTATTTCTAACAAGTAAAGTTTTGGGCTCATTTTAACAGCCCATAATTATTTAATGTAGTTTTTTTGTAGAAAATTTCATGCAAATATCCATCAAAAATCATGAAAAAGCCAAAGGTCAGAAACGATTTTAAAAATTCTTAGGAAATAGACATATTGAATATGAAAATGGACATCAGCAGAGGACAATATAATATTTTTAATAAAACTTTCAAATTTTTTTGTCCTTATTCTAGAATCCTAATAAACGCAATATAGTAAATTAATAAAATTTTTCTGATTCCAATTTTTGTAATCAAGTTTCGGGACCCTTTTCAAAATAGTTGGCGTCAAAAATTAACGGACCATCTCTCGGAATTTTTTTATGTTATATTATGTTTTTATGCTATGGATTTTATTTTGGGGAAGGTGTAACAGTGGAAATTGCGATCAAGGGGCGAGTACCAACTACCAAGTCAAAGGGCAAGAAATTTCTTCATATTTTAATCAAAAGTATAAATTAAAAAAAAACAAATTCTGCATTAAATTCATGGAAATGTGTAAATTTTCGAAATTTGTGCAGAAACGGTCGAAGGATATTTATCGAAAAATGGCAAAAATCGGCGCACCATTCACATCCCTGTCGCCATAATTATCAATCCCTCGATGAATAGTGTTTCGTCACGAAGGAGCTTAAACACAACATTAGGCATGTGATTTTTGGTAATATTATTGAATTGAAAAAATTAACTTATTTTTAAGAATAAATGAAAAGTAGGGTAGCGCGGGATCGTGGGATCGGAATCCCGGCCGGGATCCCGATGTTTCGGGATCGGGATTTTTGATCCCGATCCCGAAATTGCCGATCCCGGTCCCGAAGCCGGGATCCCGAATCCCGAAATTCAAGATTTCAATCCCGGCCGGGATCCCGAAATTTTTTTGATTTTTTTTGAATCGTATCTTTCTTCTTTTTAATTTGACCAATCGTCTTATGTTTGAATTTTTTATTTTCACAACGCCAAAACCATGTTCTCTGTTCTCTCTATTATCTTTTTCTTTTCTTTTTTCTTTTTGTCCCTTTTTTGTTCTCTCCAATTTCAAGGTTGACTATGCTATATTGCAAACTTGCAAAATTTTAAAGCCACCCAAACCGCAAAGCCTATGAAATTTTACACAACGAGCGAACATATGATAAATTAACAAGGCTCTCAAAATTTCAGGGAATTTCCTTGACTGGGAAAATTTTATGGACGAATTACCAAAAAAAAAATTCCTAAAAATATTTTTAGGAATTTTTTAAAAGAGATTTCTAAAAAAAATTTTTTTCACAATTTTTGTTGTGAAAATTTAAAAAATATATAATGTTTTTTTGCAATTAGACAATGTGAAGATTTTTGAAATCTCTGGTCTCCGAAAAAAATGATTGCCATTGGACGATGGAAAAAAAGTTGTGCAGAATTTTATGCTCTATCTCTTGGTATTTTTAATTTTTCGAACTTCGAAAAATTCGAAATTTTCAAAAATATCGAAAAATATAGTTTTTCGCGAAAATTTCGACCTTTTTGTTTGAATTTCGAAAAAGTAAAAAATGTAGTAGGTGATAGAGCTTGCTTAAAATTCTGAACAATGGCTTTTATATCTTATTAGATCTAACAAATCGAACATAAAAGTTTTCGGTCAGACTGGCCACATTGGGCCTTTTTTAATGTCCTAGCACCGATGGGTCCTTCCGCGCTATTAGAAAAGGAAGAGAAAGACGATGAAGAAAATGATAATGAATGAGTTTCTTATAATGATAATGTTATTTCGAAGAATTTTTCTTTAAAAAATTTTACATTTTTAAGCCATTTTTTGAAAATCCCGAAAAAATCTCGGGATTTCGGGATAATCCCGATCCCGAATATTGCAATCGGGATATCCCGACCCCGAAATTCAAAAATCGGGATCCGGGATCGGGATCGACTCTGGCAAATCCCGATCCCGAAAATCGGCCGGGATCCCGATCCCGCCGATTAATGCCCGAAATTTTCAGACCGAAAACCCTAATGAAAAGTGAGCGAAAGCGTCTGATCCGTATACATAAAAAAAGGATTTTGGGAGCATATAATGCAAATCACGTCGGTTTGGTCATCACATTGTATGATTCAATTTGACATGAGGTGACATGACATGAAAATTTTATTTTTAAAATCGATTAAAGACAGTGTTGGAAAAAGCTCCGGCTCCGGAGCTAAATTTTTGGGGACCAGGGAGCCGGAGCAAAAAATTTTCAGGGGTTGGAGCCGGAGCTGGACCGGAGCCAAAATTTCTCATTTTCCCAACACTTATTAAAGATCAGTTTTACCATCGTATATAAAAATATCATCAAGCGAAAGTCTAACATAGATAAGATGTTGTCAAATCACGATTTTTCATCAATGACTTTTTATCATTGGTTATAGCAATTTTTGGATTTATGTAGGGGAAAGATTATTTATTTTCTTATTTTGTTCCTTTTTCAAATGGTCCACAACTATTAGATCATTTTATAAAATTTGTAAAATCCCAATAAATGTTAGGCCTTTTAATTTTTGGCAAAAATCCAAATCAATTGAAAAAAAATAATATGAAAAGGGCTGCTACATCCCACAGGTCCTTATGGTCAGGGGCGGTTTTAGGATTTCGGTTTGGGGGGGGGGNGGGGGAGGCTTGGAGGGAGTACGCATGCTGGCAAAAATTTTGAAATGTTCAATTTTAATGATGTATTTTTGTTCGAAAAACGGTTCTAAAGAGCTTATTTTTCTTTTAATCCTAAAAATTTAGCAATTTTCTCCAACTTTAACAATTTTGGAGGGTCCGACGGCCCGATAGGGGCCGCCGGAGAAAAATTTTGAGATTTTAGACTAATTTTTTAATAAAATTGGTCAATTTTTCTCCCTCGTTTTCGATTTTTCCCTTTTTTCCTCCCCCGATCTCAAAAAATGTTTTATTTTTCGGGCTTAGGGTACCCCCTCCCCTAAAACCGCCACTGCTTACGGTGTCCCTGCTCCACCGTCGCTGTCGTCGTTGAACACCTCGTTCCGGAACAACTCCTCCAGCACCGGGTTCGGTGGCATGAAATCAATTTTAACGGTGCGGATGGTCAAAAAGGGATCACCACGCCGTCGCCAGGAAATGCCATGGCGATCATAGATCCAGAGCTAGAACAGAACCCAAATGGATAGGCCAAATTGATTCGCAATAAATTCACAGCTGTCATTGTTATAAAATGGTTATGAATCCAAAACCAGGCCAAAATAAAAAAGCGAAAATGCAGAAAATTATTTCCATTTTTGGCTAAATATTTGGTCGGTTTCCGCAGAAATTTTGAAATTTTTCGAAAATTTTTTGATTTTTTTGAAAAAGGTTTCTTTTTTCGAACCAATACAAGTCAAGAGGCCAGTCATAAGCTCATAAGTTTTGTCTTATTAGTTAGGCGGTAAATACATATTGATGGACCCAAAATCATTGGAATAAGGGTCTTTGACTAAAATGCCAAAAAATGTTATTATACAAAAGGATGAATAGGAATCAGTCCACAATCAGACCAAAATTAAAATTTTGATAAAAAAAAATAGCCATCCATACCCGAAGCGGCACGTGCTTCCGCGTTCCTGCGTGCCACTGATCCGCCACAACACGCCGCAACTTGACAACTTCGAAAGGTTGTTCATTTTGCCCCAATTGCGCACCGATTGAGCGCAAATTCTGAAGGGGATTTTGCGAAAAGTGACTTTGTTGTGTTCGTCTCCAAAAAATTCTCTTATAATTATCAAAAAATTCCAAACTTTTTCTGGGGATGATCTACTTCAGGTGAAAAATGCATACCCATCAAATATTATTTATAAAATTAATATTATTATTAACTAACCGGACAGAGCCGGATAAGCTGGTCCAACTGCTCAACTGTAAACAAGGTACCCGGCACGTCCAAATACTAAATAATAAAAAATAAATAAATAAATGTATGAATAAATAAACAGCAATTAATTAAGCACGATCGGAGTCAAATCAAGAAGAAAAGATCATTTTTTGGGGCAAAAGATGGATGGATGAATGAAAAAAAATATTCGGAAAAAAATGAAGAATATGTAACAACTCTCCAACTCTAGGCCCAGCCATGTCCCAGGGCGGTTGAGAGCAGAAATTATAAATTGACCAAATTTCTTATAGAAAATTGTGCCAAGATTCAAAATTTTCACCGGCGGCCCCCGTACAATGATAGAGAAATTTTGAAGTTGAGGTTCTTAAAAATGAATGACTAAAAAATAATCAACTTTCTTAAAGGAAAAAGCTGAAATTCTCAAAATTTCTCCGACGGCCCCTATCGGGGCCGGCGCCGGTATCCGACATCCCTCAAAACATTGAATTCATTTAAAAATACAAACAAAAATGGTCAATTTTCTTAAGGGAAGAGCCTAAATTTTCCATAAATTGCTCCGGCGGCCACTAGCGCGGCCGCCGCCAGAGCCTTCCCAGAAAATGAATTCCTTATTAAATTGGATGGTGCAAAAAATTCAGAAAAATAATATAAACGCGATAATAAATGTTATTATTGAAATTTTTATTATTTAAATGGTTGCCTTATGTAAATGCCATAAATTTGCAAATTTTTGCCATATAAATGCCATATTTTTTTGAGAAGTGACGTGGCCGCCCTGCCATGTCCTCGTACCTCCAAAATGCCGTTTTGGGCGATCTTCAGCACTTCGCATACAATTCCATGGGCCTGATGGATGTCCAAGTTGAGAGAGCGGAGTTGGGGAGCAACCATGGACAGGAGGCCAATGGGTTCGATTCTGTAGGAATCGTGACGAACAAGAGAAAGTTTCAGATGGACAAGTCCATGGAAGATCGGGGACTGACGAAACACATAAGAAAGTTGCTGAAATTGAAATGAAATAATGAAAGCACCGAACTAATAAATTGACCCGAATGGTAATATTCTGCAGATGCAGTTGGAGGGCGAGTAGTTGCGGCAAATTGGTCAAACTGGAGCGCAACAATTCGGGATCTTCGGACAGATAATCCAGATCAATGTGGAGGAAACGGAGACTTAAAAATTGAAGGCATTTTATACTGTTGCGAGCATAATCTATGAACAAAATATATAAAAAATAAAACCTACAAAATAGTAATCAAACCCATAAACGAAAGGTATAATGGCAAAATCGAAAGCATTTTTTAGACTTTTAAATTCATGTATAAGAGATTTGGTATTTGAAATTGAAATTATCCTTTATCAAGATAATTAACTTGTGTGTGGAACATGTCAAAGATCCGGATCCGATTTTCAAAAAAAATAGTTTATTTATTAGATTCTGAGAATCAATCATTATAACCAGATTCAAATGCTGCCCACAGAAACCATTTTTCAACAAAAAAAACAAAAAAATGGCTACAAAACAAGCCTAAACCCATTTGAATTAGTCCAATGCAAAAAATTATGTCCAAATAATGCAATTTTGAAATTTACTTTGGCCATTTTTCACAAAAATTGGCTTATAGGTTGTATTTGAACCGATTTATGAAGAATAGTCCTCAAAACTCAGGTAGCCTTTTAAATTCCAGATCCTGGCTGGATTTAATTTATTTTTTAAATTCGATAGACCAACTTTTTCAGTTCGGAAATTCGGCTCAGCAATTCCTGTGCTTCCCTATAATAACCATCTGCGGGATCCATGTAGAGTGCCGCGAGCCTCGGACAATCCTTCTGCAGCCGTGTCAGTATTTTTTCCAGCTCCAGGTGCGGGCTGAACATCGTATTAAAAAAATGGGTGCACCGGTTTTCACCGCCGCGCTAAAAAAATGATCATAACTTTTTTCAGATAAAACATAGAGAAATGGATTTGGTGTCAAAAGATAGCCCTAAAAGTTTGCTATAAACTTGCAGAAAGAATTTTCGGTTTGGCCAAGCAGAAAAAAGTTATGGCCAGACCATTGGCCAAAACCACGATTTTATGGCTTAACTTGGCCATAACTTTTTTTCTACTTTGCCAAATTATAGCAGACATTTAGAGCTATAATTTGAGACCAAACTCATTTCTCTATGTTTTACCTGAAAAAAAGTTATGATCATTGTTGTGGCAGAGAAAGAAAGAATGTTAAGAAGTCAAGGAGAAAGTCCAGAGGCAGAGAAAGAGAAGACCCTGAGGCAGCCCCCTCCCACTCAGCAGACAACAGCTGGGCCGAGGGAGTAAAGCTAATGGTCCAAGGGATTGGTCGGAGGAGTGCGGGTGGCTGTGGTCAAATGGTTAAGAACACCGCTTTGGATCCTTAGCATGGGGGCCCAAGATCAAACCCCCGACCCCCACCCCACTTTTTCTGGCCAATTCCCTTCGGACACAACAATCATTTTTCTAGCGCGGCGGTGAAAACATCGGCGGTGAAAACCGTTGTTCCGTAAAAAAATCCACCATTAAAGAAATTTGAATCTGGATGATTTTTTGGATTGATTTTTCTTAATAATAAAAATTCGAACAAAACCGTATTAGGGAACAGGAAATTTACAGGAAAAAAATTGCTCGAATGACAACATTAGTATGGTAGTAAAAACAAATTCGGGGAAAAAATTGAGTCTCTCGGGATCCCTTCCGAAAAATTGGTTCTACCGATTTTCAATTTTGATCCCTGGTATTTTCTGGTGTCATTCGAAACACTTTTTTATAATTTGCTACCCTTAAGAGATTTTATATCATGCGGAAAGTCTTGAAAAATATTCCGAAAAATTGTGGACTCAAACTGTAAGAATACAAGAGTATTCAAACTTAACATTTTCCGAATCTCATCCCTTCGAAAAATTTTGCTTGCTGAACTCCCTTCTTGCATTTGCACTGATACCGGGAATTCCGGTACACCCCAACTTGTGGCAGGCCGACTTGTGGCGAAGGGCAGTGGTGATCATAATGGAGAACTATGACTAAAAATTACTAAATGATTAAAGAGACAAAACGACTAAAAAGACGACTAAATGAGAAAAATAATAAAATTAAAAATATTAATCATAGTCACCACCATGATCATCGCGCATTTTGCCACAAGTCGGCCCGCCACTACCTGTGACTGGAAAGACAGCTCAGGTAAATGGAAACGGAGGTTGGAGGAGAAGCGACTGGGGAGAGATTTGTGCCGATGGGAAAGATGGAGGCCGAGATGTCGAAGATGAGGATAACGGAAATCCATGCACAATATATCCGGGAAATGACGCCAAATGTGATCGTTCAGCTGGTAATGATAGTTCTAAAAAGTTGTAAAGTTCGAAATTCAAAAATTCGATTTATAATTCGAAAAATAGATTTTCAGAACACAAGGTGCCGACCCAGTGCCGACCTACCAATACAAACGACAAGGTGCCGATCTGCAAACTACTAAAATTCGGCATTTGCTCATTTTTGGCCAAAAAACTGCAGCTTGAAAAATCATATTATTCAAAAATGTTTATTCTTCGTATTCATAGAGACCCGGAGAAAAATTTTGAAATTTTAGATCAATTTCATAACAACAGAAATTTCACTGTATTGAGGGGCTGGCAGGAAATTTTTGAAAATTTCTACCCTTTCATAAGAAAAACGACTCATTTTTGATCAAATTACAAAAAACTCGCAAAATCGCCATCTTGGATCAGAATTTGGGACAGTTCCGAATTCCCAACCAACAAACCGTATCGTAAAAAGTCAAAGATCGAAGACGAGTGCCAAGTTCCCGGAATGGCTCCGACGTATTTGCATCCAAATTTAATTTGCAGGAACGAAATTCCAAATGCTTCAATGCGGGAAAGTGTTCGGTGATAAGGCGGATCTGAAAGTATAAAAATTGCTCTTAATTTTCGACTTTTTCGAACCGAAGCGGAGTCGATGTTCACTTCCGCGAGGCAGAACTCGACCAAATGAGCACCACAACGCTCGCCAATGGGCTCAATCCAGCGTGCTTCATGCTTTAGCAAAAATTCCGCGATATAAAATTTTACAAAATTCGAACATTTTAGAATGAATTTGGAAAAAACATTTAATTTTTTTATTTGATGATATGTTGGTCAAATTCGGACTCAGCATCAAAAACTGTCCCTAGTGGCTTATTTTGGTGAAAATTTTTTTTTAACTTTTTGATTTTTTTCGAAAAACTAAATATACATTATGTACAGTAAGTACCCTTGAAAAAATCCCTTAAGAGACCCTTTAGGGTAAAATTATAGTTTTTGGCAATTTTCCGTTGGACCCAAACCGGAGTTTTTAAATAAAAATTAGTACCAATCGTGCAATCCGTCGGATATTTTTCCAGCCGTCTTTCAGCAAGATTTGGCGCCATCGTCGGCAAACTTGCTCCAGTCTGGTCCTCTCCCGATAGTCTCTAATGTGGCGGAAGATCATCAACTGAAAATGGAAATGGCAAAAAGTTTTGGATTTTTGTTAATGGAAAACGGACCAAGATTTCACATGGCAACTGATCCATGCTCATATTTGATGCGCAAAAAATATATACTGTCTTGTTGGATATGTAATGTAAATTAAATAATTATTTATTTATAGCAGTATTAGGACCAAAATACCAAGATAATGATCAAAATGTGAGAAATCTCTCCATATATTATTCAAAATCAAAAGTATATGGAAAAATGCAAATTCACAAAATTCGTTGAGGTGTGACAAAAAAATTTAGGCCAAAAATGGCAAAAATCGGCCCATCATAAGCATCAAGTCATCAATGATAACGTTCCGCCAGTGAAGAACTAAAATGAAACATTATTAGACATGCAAGCCAATTGGGTCTAGAGGTCAGACCTGGATTTTTCTGGGTCTGGTCTTTTCCTAAAATTTCAGTACAGAAAGCACAGAAATCAGGTTTTATGAAACCCATAACTCATCAGAAGCAAATGTGCCTAGTGGTTTGGTCATCTTTTTTTCAAATGCACACAAGGATCATTTTCATTTTTATGATTCATATTTTCCATATTTCAAACTTTGCCTTTGGTCGGATGCTATTTTTAAACAAAATTTCAGATTTTCTCGAATTATTTAATATTTTTATTATATCCATTTTATAGTGAAATTCGTGAGTTTGAGAAAAAAAACCCAGAACCATGGCCTAGGTTTTTCTTGGCCTGGATTTAGTAAACCCACAAAATGCCAGAATATTTTTGTAGCCGATTTGAAGCTGGAACCCAAAAAATTGCCTAATATGGGGGAAGATCAAATAACACGAATAAAAAAAAATTCTCCATTATTTACCTATCATGTTTAAAAAAATATTTTTGAAATTTCAAGATTTTTGATTAATCCTAAACGTCCGAACATTTTTCGTTGTTTTGGTTCGGATGATAGTAAGTATGTAATCAAGTTCGAATCAACCAAATATGTTCATAATTTAGGAAATGTTTTAAATAAGCGAACTACCAAAGGTATTGAGGCGCCTGTTTCATAGAAAAAATAGGGAGAGGTCGACCCCCCCCCTACCCTCGTTCGTAAGGGTCCCAAAAAAGAGTACCCCCTTCGTAAGGTGTGAAAAATTTGAAAAAAATGTCAATTTTTCGATAGTGAAAAATTTGAAAAAAGTGAATTTCTAAAGAAATTGGTCGAAATTTCCAAAAAAAAATTCTTCAAAGGGGTATCCCCTTCGTAAAATTTCAGGCCGACCCTCCCCCATTTTTTCTATGGCCTGTTTGGCAATGTTTTGCTCCGTCCAATAACTGTTACAATAAATCTTTCAGCCGAAACCGAATAGCTATGTCTAGCAGATATCGAGTCAGTTATAGCACCAAGTTCATTTTTATTTTTTGCTTTTTTTGGGCTAAAGAATTTTCAAAAAACTTTGGGAAAAAAATCATTTTTCCAACAAACCCGGAAATCAAACATTGTTCAGACCAAAAGATACATCATAATTCAGCATTTTTGCTTTTAAGCCATAAAAAAGTTTGGTATTAAAAGGATTCTATCAATAATTGGCTAGCCGAATTCGGCTGAATTCAAGCTCGGCTACAACCTAT
>LDKF01001259.1:9436-27825 GCA_001026735.1 Rotylenchulus reniformis
AATGATGTGCACCCGAAAAAATTAACCTAATTGAGTGCTAATTTTAATTAATTGGTTTATTGGGTTCCAAATTCCTGATTTTATAAATATAATTAAATCTAAATATATTTTTTATAAAATTTACCGCGTAAACGTCATCCACATGTGCCAATTCTTCCAGCAACGGCAACAAGTCCAGCAATTCTCTGTCGCCTGGATCGTCGAACCAGGTCCGAACCGGGATCTTAAAAATAATTTTAAAATTAAATTTTTCCAAAAATATTTTAGAATTAATAAAATGGTTAAATTCAACAAATCCCACCGCATTATCCGGATGGAACGAATAGCTGGCCGGCGAGTTGTCGATGATGATTATCTTTCTCAGGTCGCGGCCCAACCGTTCCAAATCCTGAAAATTTACCATATAATACAAAAATATTTAGGTCAAAAATTCATCAGACCTTAACATAATTGCCCTCGTAGAATACGCAAGATTCGCGGAACAATCGGGTTCGGAACACGCGCCGTTTGTCCAGCAGATCTGCCACCGGATCCGCGTACTGAAAATCAATCGATAAACAATCAATAAACTGATCAAAAATCAATAATAGCAATCCATCAATAATGGTTGATAAATAATCAAAAATAATTTTATTAAACCTAAAATGTAAAGTGATTAAGCACACCGACCTTGGCCAAGCTGGCGGTGAATAGCACACATTCGAACAAGGCACCAACCCGTTCCAGAAACTGGTCTGTGTGCGGCCTTTTCAGCACGTATACCTATATGAAAAAAACAATTAATTATTTTTTTTATTAAAATATGTTAATAAAGATAAAAAAATTTCGGAAAAAGGTAGTTCTAATTATGATTTTTTTCGAATCTAACAGCGATCATTTTAAAATGAATACAACTTTTATAAGTTAAAAATTTTAAATATCAATAATCAAGGATTAAAGGGGATGATTTTTTATATTACAGTGATTTATCAAATCTTTTTTTCTTTTTTTAATCCTATAGTAATACAGCACCCACCTGATGCACAACGTTGTCAATCTCCACCGGAATAATAAAATCTGCATTTTTGACGGGCTAAAAATTAAAATATTTTTCTTAAATATATGGTTAAATTTTTCGAATTTACGCACTTTGAACGAAGAGTGCACCAGAGTTTCGTCCAGATCAACAATCAGACAGTTCTTGCCCACATCCTGAGGCGCCACCCGTGGCAGAAGGGCTGGATGAGGCGGGTGATGATGCACCGTCAACTGAAATTGCTTGAAAATTATATAAAGCTGAATGAAAGAAGGGAAAGCATCGATGTATCCTAGATAGAAACGTAAATTTCGAAAAAATCTAAAAAATAAAATTGAGCATTTTCTAATCACTTCTTGCGATAAATTGAAGAATGGCGAAAACCATGCTTATTCCTAATGATTTCTCATTTTAAAATTCCTCATTTCAAGGGAAAAAAAATTAAAAAAACGAAATTATTGGTAAAAAGAAAAATAAGTTTCGCAACAAAAAAGATAAATTTATAATTTAAAACGAAATAAAAGATCAAAATGACGGATCGATTAATCAAAATATTTCCAAGGTTACACTTCGAAAAAAATCAAGGATCTATCTTATTGTTAGCTACCTGTCTCGGTTGCGGCTGCTTCTGCTCAGGTCCCAGCACCACCGTCAGTCCACCAGCCGCATTATTGTTGTTGTTGCCGTTGCTGATCTGTCTTCTCTGCTGCAGCGTGTCCTGTTGCTGTTGTCGCGGGCTCAGTCGCTGCCGGATGTCGCTGACCAGCTTGATCGTGCTCACATTCTGTTGTGCTGACACTCCTCGTCCACTGCCAGAAGGCTTCAGCGGTTGTTGCTGTGTGATGGGCGACGAGGAGGAAACGACGCCGCTGGCTCGCGCCGACGCGCGCGAGTCGCTGTAGTCGCCGCTCGCCGATGTGTCATGGTGCTCTGCAAAAACAAAGTGGATAAAATTTAGGACTAACTGATATGACATTATTAATCTATGAAAAAAATTAGTGCTATTTAGTTTTTTCGACCGTTTTTAAATTTAAATTTTTAATATTTTAAAGGCAATTGCTTGTTTAGGTCCCGTAAAAGGGTAGAGAAGCCGATTTTTCTGAAAATTTTTGTCTAAAAAGTCTATTAGTAGGTTTTTTGATACAAAATTCTATTCTGCATCGATGGCACCAAAATTCAGGGATCGTATATTTTTTTCTGAAAAAAAGCATCCGAGCCCCCCAAAAAAAGCATTTCGCTGGGGCAATTGCTCGAAAAAAAGCATAATTTTATAAAACTGTGTAAATCGCTTTGTGACTAATGTAAATAAGAAATTTTAAGGAAAAATGATGCAAATATGAATGAAATCTCGTTGCAAAAAAGCCAAAATGTTTATTCGCGGACCTTATTTTCTGCCATTTTTAGAAAAATTATTTTACGGGGGGAGGGCGGCGGTCCCGATAGGGGCCGCCGGAGAAAATTTTGCGAATTTTCGGCCATTTTCTTAAGAAAATTGATCATTTTTGATTTCAGCGCCGGAGAAAATTTTTAATATTTAAATCTTTTTTCTGAAAAAATTGGTCAACTTTTAAGATATTTTTTAGAGATAATTCACTGTATAGGATACTGGCGCCAGAGAAATTTTGAAAAATTAGTGCTTTTTTCTTAAGAAAATTGGTCATTTTTAAGACATTTTTTTGAAGAAAAGCCATTGTGTGAGGTGGCGGCGGTCCCGACAGGGGCCGCCGGAGAAAATTTTGAAAAATTATGGCTTTTTTCTAAAGAAATTGATCATTTTTATGGATTTTCAAGGGAATTTTGAGGAAAATTTGTTCAGACCCCTAAATAAAGCAAATGCTTTAAAAAAAGCACTTTTTAATTTTCAAAGCAAGGGACCCCCTAAAAAAGCCAAATGCTTTTAAAAAAGCCAATATACGATCCCTGCCAAAATTGCATATGAAAAACTGGATAAAATCGGAATTTCAAGAGAATTCCGTGGATGGCCGAGTGGGTAATGGCATAGGTTTAGGTTTGACTGACTTGAGAGGGATAAAGCATAAGTTCGAGCCCTCTACGCGGAAAATAATTTCTTCTAACAAGTAAGACTACTTATTAGGTTTTAGAAATAATATTCTACCTATGACTAGACCTAGAGAAGAATCCTATATGCGCTAAAAATATCTATAGAAAAATTTTGGAGGCAAAATTTTCTTGAAAAATCAAATTTTCACAAAGAAACTTAATTAAGCAAAATCTTTAATGCACAAATAATTATTTTATTCACTTTTATTGTAAGCTCTCGGCCGCAGGCAACAGCACAATGCATGCAGGAGTTTGGGCATCGAGCGGCGACCGCGACTGCTCGCCACTGTCGCTCGCTGCGACGCTGGGGGCGCCGGCGCGGCACGGAAGCGAGCACCGCCACTGACGCCGCCGCCGGAAGAAGAGGGGGACGCGGTCGCAACAGCCAGCGCTTCCGCTTGTGGTTGACGTTGTTGCTGACGATGGCGGAGACTGTTATTGCCAATGTCGCTGCTGCAACTTGCGCACTCGTCAGGGATTAATCTGTGTGGAAATTAAGGATTTATTCAGAAAAAAGTGGGGAAAATTAAGGATTTATTCACGGAAAAAATTATGGCTTTATTCATAAGAATGATGTTTTGAAGGGAAAATAATGCAAAATCCGATGGCACAGATTGACATCAACAAATAAACGAAAGTTGGGTATATTTGCATTACAAAACTTTTGATGGATTTTTTGCCGAAAACACACCCAAACCTCTGTAAAATTTTAAGAAATTCCAGGAAAATATGTTTTTCGTTTTGAAACATTTTAAAATAAGGGGTTCACTTAACTGCTCAAACATAAAAAATTAATTTTCAAAATTTAATTTTTATGGTGGAGGAATACTGTTTTTTTGTGGGAAAAAAAGAATTATAAATTTAATGGAACTTAAAAATTTGTATAACTAAAAATATTTTTGCATAACTAAAAAATATAATTTAAAATTTTAAAAAGTGCATTTTTTGTGGGGAAAAAAAGAAGAATTTTGTTGGAAAATTTTCATCACGCGAAAAATTGTAAAAATTGTTGTATGAACATGGAAAGGGACAAATCGGAATATTGATGGGGGATTATGGAAATCCTCCGAATGATAATAATAACTGAATCCCCATCCCTCCCCCTCAACTCTCGCGGGACTCGGAAAGGAAAAAGGACAAACACATCTTAATTAGATTGCGGGCCGTCGAGGGAATCCACACTTAAAGACGTGGTGCAACAACAATTGCGGACCCATTTTTGCGGATCCGACTTTTATGAGGCGGAAAATAATAATGGTTTCCGGTTAAAAAAGAAAAAATTAAATAGATAATGAAAAAAGACGATTAAATCCGAAATTTTAACCATAAAAATTTTTTCATCCGCATATCCACAATGGCCAAATCCATAAGTGACCAAATCGAAAACGATGGATAAAGCACTATATTTTTGAAGTGAGAGGGAAGAATGTGATGAAAAAATAGTTTGCGATAAAGAAAACCGAAGAAAAACAAATAGTGAATTTTGCGAAATGATGAGTGGGAGAGATCAAGATTTTTGAAATAAAAAAGGAATTTCGAAATTTTTAAGTGATTATTAAAAGGCTGTACCTTATTCTCTAGCGATAAATTATTGAAATAAAATATTGCTTCCATGAGCATAAATAATTGGGTTTTTATCCTCTGGAATTATTTATTTATTTATTTATTTAATTCTTTTATGTTTTATTTTTATTTTATACCTTAGTAATGATTAAATTTGCTTAGTAAGCAGCGAAAAAACAGCTAGTGAGGATGATTAAATTTAAAAAGAAATTGTTTAATTAAAAATCATTTTGAATTTCGCGTGAAAAAGAAAAGAGAAAGCCATAAATTACTTAGGGTATTGTTTAAAAGGAACAAAAAATGATAAAATTCGCAGACAATCTTTGAGTTTACTGGTCCTTTAAATCAAAGATTATCAATCCAATTTGTTTTTCTTTAAAAAATTAGAGTCCATTTACGGTGAAAGGTCGAAAAGGAACTAAAAAAACAAATATTGCGCAAATTTCTGAGTTTGTGGAGCGAGCAACCGTTGTTCAATCGCATCCAATTAGTAATACAAAGTGTAGAAAATGAGTAAATCGGAAATTTTCAGCGTATTCCGCATAAATATAAAAGAAAAAAACTAAAATTGATTAAAATAAATTGAAAAATGAACAAAAATAGCGCAATCTATGCCAATTGGATTTAAAAATTAAAGAAAAAATATGTTCGAGATCGAGAATGGGGAAAAAATAAATATTTTCTTCAAAATCTTAGCTAATGAAAAATAAAACTGCCAAAATTTCCGATAAATTTCTTTGTAAACAAAGTTTTTATATAAATTTCACTACTGAAGTTTTAGTTTTATGATGGAATCAATGGGGCAAAACACGAGATTTTGCGATTTTTTTCGCGGGAATTGGACAGCAAAAAGAGGGTGGGGTGAGGAGCACGGGATACGGAGGCCAATGAAGCGTGTAATAAGTCTCCCACTCGAAGAAGAGAGTGTTTGTTGTTTTGATGGGCCAAAATGATGACAAATGGCCTAAGGAAAAGTTCGGGTTTAAGTTTCAAAAAGGGAAAAATTCCTGGATTTATTTAGGTCATTTCGTGAGGAAATTTTTAGATTTAAAATCGAAAAAATTTAGATTTAAACAAATTCAGTAAATATTTCTGATTTTTTAAGGTCTAATAAGTATAGCTCGGCATTTATGGATTAAAAAACTGGGATCTTGTCAATGATTTAAAAAATGAGAATTTGACGGAATTTAGTTCATTTTTTTCAGATTTGGCTTAAAAGGGATTTGGCCATAAGGATTTTTTCTGTAAAAAATGGGAGTTTATAGTTTAAAGAAGGAAAATCTCCGTCTTCCTCTTCCGCCGAGGGTGGCGGTTATTTTAGAAGTAGCGAAATTGAGGTGGAGGAAGTGTCCAATTTCAGCATATTTTTTGCCTCGTTTAATCCCTTCTTAAGCACCAACCTAAGCATCTCACTCACAGTGTACATATGTGTATTTTGATGTGTAATCGGGAATTTAGGGGGGTAGACCCCCTCAAAAATTCCTCCAATTTTATAAATTCCATCAGATGGAATGGAAGTACGTCAAGGAATAATGTGAAAAACTACTATATAAAGATCCTCTCTTTTTATTTTAAAAATTTCCAACTGTGAATGGGTATGAAAAGGAGTTCCACGTGAATTCTCCTTTAATATAAATATAATGAAGGATAAATATTATGAGAATTGTAAAAAAGTGAGAAATCATGGGGGTTCAAGAAAAAATCAAAATTTCGCGAGAAACTTATTGGGCCAAATTTTTTTAGAATTTTGGCCAAGAAAGGATTATAAAAAGGGATTTTAAAAAATTGAAAAATGGTGAAAAATTGAAAAAAATGGAATGAAAGAAATAGGCAAAGATTATTAATGATTTCATAAGCCGATTTCCAAATGAAAGAAAAAATTGGGATTATGAAATTTTAAGAAATTTACCTAATCCCGAATTCAAGAATTCGTATAAAAGCACCAATTGTATGGCCTTATTTTTCCAAAATAGTGACGAAATAAAAAAGAGCCATAAACAATATCCGCCGGAAAAGGGGCAAAGTGCCAAAAAGGGTCCTTCCCTCCTCTACACCCAGCCATCAGTCAGCTGTCACCTAGACAACAAAAACAATTTCGTTGCCAAAAATGCCATCAGCGGAAAAAAGGACTTACTTAGACCCCAAATTTACTAAAGTTGGGATATGGCCAATTGATGCGAATGGATGGGGGACCATCATCATCAAAGTGATGGGAAGAGACTGGTGGTGGCCAAGCAGCAGAGAAGGCCCCGAGGGCATACAATCTTCTCCCAAGTTTTTGCGTGCCAAAAGCGGGCGGCGAGAAGACGAAGAAGAATGGGGCACAAATTGGCCGAGAAGGGAAAGGGGGAGGAGGTCGAGATTTTTTTCGGGAATGATGCCAGAGGGCAAAGAAAAAGTCAGTGGGTAGGAATAGATAACTAGCTGAGAGTTTGGCCATAGAAAAAGGGCAACATAAATTCCAGAAGAGGGTAGAGAAGCAGAGCAAAGGTTAGTGAATGCAAGAGAATAGAGAGGTTAGAGAGTAAAAGACAAAAAGGGACACAAACGGGAGAGGGTAGAGTAGTAAAGGGTAAAAATCGGAGAATTTAAGAGAGTGTAAGGGAACTCTTGCGGAATCTGTTCAGTTAGTGATGATGAGGAGGAGGAAGAATGAGGGGACAAATTGGATAAAAAGAAGCCGAGGGATTTTCGAGGGAGTTGGGCCAAAAATCATCCATTTAGACCGTAGAATAGGAGGAAGAGGAAGTAAAGTCATCCGACTATGAGGACACGACAATGGATGTGAAAATCACAGTTGCCAATGTCGAAGAATGTTTAAAAACCCAAATTTGATAACAAAACGAGAGTTTAAAGGTATACGATGGTTGGGGCGGTCTGATACGACTTAAAATGAGTTTACTAATCAAAAATAGAGCAAAAAATGAGCCTAAGCTAATTAGAATTGGCCCACCCAAGTGAAAGAAATTACGGCCAAATCCGAAATATTTTGACCATACCTTCTTTTCACAGTGGTTCAATTCGAATATGCTGGATATTAAGCTCTTTTCATAGCTAATTTTCTGCTCTATTTTTGGCTTCAAATCTAATTTATTTAGGTTCCTTTTGAACCATTACAGTTGCCAAGGGCGAAGAATATTTTTAAAAAACCAAATTTGATAATAAACGAGTAATAACGAGTGGGCCACAAATGTTGGCAGACCATAGGTGTACAAGGGGGGGGTCAAGGGGGGGGGTCAATATCGCATATCGCACCGATTTTCAAATCAATATCGCAAAAAACGGGAGTGGGGAGGAAAAAAGAAGGGGGAAAAGAGAGGAAAAGGGGAAAAAAGAGAGAAAAAAGGGGAAAAAGGAGGAAAAAATTATCTTTTTTTTGCGATATCGCAGTTTTAGAAATCCAAAATTTTCTATCAATTTTTGCGATATCGCAGTTCTGGAAATCCCAAATTTTCTAACAATTTTTTGCGATATCGCAGATATTTTCTTAAGAAAATAAGTATTTTTCTAAAAAAAACTACAAATTTTACAAAAAATTTTGCGATATCGCAATATAATTTAAAATTAAAAAAAAAAGTTTCCCATCAAAATGACTAATTTTCTCAAAAAAAATTGACCATTTTTCAAAAATTTTCCCCGGCGGCCCCTATCGGGACCGCCGGACCACCATTTTTCTCAAAAACTGTTTTTCACAGTCAAATCTATTTAAAATTAGAGAATTTTGCACGAAAAAATGTCTAAAAATTAAAAAAATGGAAAAAATGTGCAAAAAATAACTTTTTCGCAATTTTTTACTTGAAAAAATCAATATCGCAAAATTTGACCCCTCTGAGGGGGGGTAGGGGGGGTATATCGCATATCGCAGCCGAAAATCTTGACCCCCCCCTTGTACACCTATGTGGCAGACCCATTTTGAGAGTATCAACATCGGCGGATGGCCAAAAGTCACCATCTATTTTTGAAGGGAGGAAAGGAGGAAGTATAGTCACCATGGGATACGGAAACGACAACAATGGCAATGTGAAAACTGAAAATTCACATTGTTGCCAAGGTCGAAGGAAGGCAAAAACAAAGGCGGAAGAGGGACGAAATGGATGAACGAAGAGGGAAGGAAGAGACAAATGGCAGGGGATCATTTACGCGCGGGAGCAAAGTCATCAGACAAGAAAAAACGGAAGAATGTGAGCATAGAGTGGTGAAATTTGAGACGATAAAAGCGGCGGAGACAGTGTTCATTGTGTCTGCCGCTTGTGGGATCATTACGGAGAAAAAAGCATGGAATTTGAAGGAATACAGACCAAAAAGGATCCGTAAAAATTTTAAAAATATATAATGGCCGAACCCCAGAAGAATAGATATCGATACACGAAAAAGAAAGGGTCAAAAATCATTAGCTATAATATGGAGGATATAAAGATTAGAAAAAATTGATACTAGCATAGAAAATAGCCAAAAATTGGACAAGAATAATTGCCTAAAAATGTAAAATTTCTGAAATCGGGGGATTATGAAGTAGATTACAAAATCAAGTTAATCCCAATAGGGTCAAGAAGATTAAATAATTAGATCGAAAGCTTATACATTTTACCATGAAAGGCATAGCATTCGGAGCGAAGGGAAAATGTGACGAAAATAGAAGAAAAATATTAATAAAGTAAAAGCAATCTAAAAAATATATAATATAACCTTTGGAACTCTGATTTTGAAGGAATTTTATAAAAATTCAGAAATAAAACCCTGGTTATCGCAGATTAGATGTCCAACTTATGGGGAATAGGTTGTAAACAACCATGGAGCTCAGCGGGAGACTCGCGCAAAGTTGTTGCGCAACTCAAGGCCAAAGACCTATGCGAAAGAGTTGCGCTCATGAATAGGAATTAGGAAAGAACAGAGGGAAAGTGAACGAGCAAATTCACACAGATTTCACAAAGGGCAGAGATCGTGCTAAAAACTATTCTCATCACTTTGCCACCATCTTCCCCGTCTATGACACGACCTTCGCTCAAGACAACAGCAGGGGGCGGTTTCCATGAGCACCAACCAGCCTTCCGGCTGGCCATAGGACACCCTTTTTGCGCATTCTCTAACTCTTGTCACACTATCTCACTCTCTTCTGACTTCTCGCATCACAGTCATTCACTATATTTCTCATGTTTTCTCTCGCTTTCTCGCGCATTTCATCAATCTCGTCTCACTCTCTCGAACACCCTCTAGCACTCACCACACTATTTCCCTTGCCACTCGCACTCTTTTTCGTCCAATCTCGCTTCTGCTCTATATCTCTCGCATCATCATCAGCCATCCATTATTTTTTGCCGTCACTTTTTCTCTCACGACCGGGTGTGGATGATGATGAGAAGAGTATATCTATCACATCGTTCCTTTCTCTACCGGCTGGCAGCAAAGTGAGCATCCATTCAGCCACTAGCCGGATGGGGAAAACAGAAGAAAAAGGTCCCTTCGTCTCTTCGAGAGTGAAGGAATTTTTCACTCTTCTTCTTCGTCGCCCGTCCTTCCGCCGGACAGAAGAAAAAGACCCCCCCCCCTCCCCGAGATAGCTATCGCTCCCCGCCATGATGACATTTCATCCCCCTCCCCCGGCTGGCAGCTGTGTCTTGACTGACTAAAACTATACATTCATTCCATTCTCATTCACCACCGACTGCCCTATAGAGTCTCGACTCTGCTGAGGGTGTGCTGTTTTTCCCCGCTGTCTCCATCGTCGCCGTCTTGTTAGTCAACCCAAAAGGATGATGAAGGGGGAAGAGGGAGGAAAGATAACGGATGAATGATAGGGAGAGGGAGGGATTGCTCACTCATAATCGAGAATTTTGATGGGTGAAATTGATAGGGGGAAAGAGTAATAAGGAGAGAAGGGTTTTTGACTCTCTCCATCAACCACCGACGGACCGCGACGATCTTTTACGCTCGGGTGGGGAGCGATGATGATGTTCTTAGCAACAATTTATCATCACTAATTACCCTCAAAGTCCCCCCTTTCTACGCTTTTTTGATCGCAAAGAGAAAAAGAGAGGGAGAAGACACGCAATTTTGTCGCGAGCACTCGTGCGCGAGAAAGGAATGGAATTTTCGCACAGCAAATAATGAATATCAATGATGAGAAGAATGATGATGATGATAAATGATGACATTTGGAGAAGGGGGAATAATAACCAAGGTGGTGGTTGGTTAGTTCGGCTGTGGAATTCGGAAAAATAAGGCGAAAAGAAAAACCTCAAAAATTATAAAAGAGGATTAGATGATCAGTGATCGGTTATCAAATAAATAAATAAATAAATAATAATAATAAGCAAAAAGATTAAATAACAAATAAAAAGTATTATTAATTTTAAATTAAAAAATAAAAATAACATACATATTAAATAAATGGTCCATGTATTAAATAAAAAATATTCAATTTTATTTGAATTTTTTTTATAAATTTTCTATCAGCCTATTTTGCATGAAAAATAATTTTTCGTCTTTTTAAATCAATTTAAGCTTGAGAATTATAATGAATTTATTTTTTATTTCTAGAATGAAACATTAGTCAGGTTTTTTATTCTGAAGGTTTTTCTGGGTATAAATTCCATACCCATGTTTGCACCAAAAAAAACGTGATTTTATTCGCCAATAAATGGAAAAGAATATGTATGATTGATGGATGAGCTATGATCAGTTGGAGGAGGGGGTAAACTAATGTTTTGCTTGTGTAGTAGGAAAACAACAATAACGATAACAAACAACGGGTTCCCTGGCGGAAGGGAAGAAGAAGGAAAAAATTAGTCCATCATTAGCATGATTAACAAAAAAAGAGAGAGGAGAATTAAGTACTTTGACAGCAGATTGACCCTCTTTTTTGGATTTTATTCTTTGTTTTTTGGCAACATCTAGAAATCTAAAAAACTTTTTTCAATTTTCAAGATTATAAAAACTAATTGATAATTAAATTTTGCAAAAAAAAAGTTTGTAAGGATTTTAATAAGAGAAGAAAATTTTGCATCGCTAAGATAATAAATTTTTGTAATCAATCATACATGACTTCTTTTAATATTTTACAAGAATTCGTGTCAATAAGTTGAAAAGAATGTTCATCGCGATAATTAACGAGAAATATAAACATTTATGCGGAGGAGGCGGGGGTGACATGGAAGTGCGATCAAAATCGCAACAAAATATAAAATTAGCGAGACGATGAATGGAATTAATGGGGGACGACGTAAGAAAAAAAGGGCGTGGTGGATAGATGGTGGGTGGTTGAGACAGAGGGAGTTAATTTTTAAAAATCCGGAAGTTTAAATGGAATATGGAATATTATAATATTTAAATATTGAGAGGAATTTATTTTAGGGAATAATTTAAGCCCCTTTGAAGCTTGTTGTCTAGCTAGAAGTTAGATTTTTGATTTAAAAATATTTTACGTTAAAAATTACTTGACCAAAATTCCAATCAAAATACAATAAAAATCAGAGAGAACCGGAGAGGACGGGGGAGATAAGATTCAAATCCCTTCGAAATTAATGTAATGGGAGCTTGTAATAATCGTCTTGCCTTTTATGTTATGCTTTTTTATGAGAATAAAGGATCACAGATTCAGCAGAAAAAAACTGCTCTATAAGGTGAAAGAGCTAAAAACGCCCAAATAAGGGATCCAAACGAGATAAGTACCAAAAATTTTTGCATTTTGCTTTTAAAAAACGTAGCAGGAAAAAATTGAATTTTTTCAGGCAATTTTTTCCGGAGAATTTCAGTCTGCCATTAATCAATCAAATAAATCAATCGCAGACAGCAAAATAAGTCGCGATTCGCGAAGAACAGCGGTCGGAAATCCGGGGAAAGGACGGGCGCCAACAATGTGCTCATTTTTTCAGAAAGATGAAGTGTTTCCTTCCGCCAGTCGCCGATCTTGTCAGCAATCGACCAACCGACTGTTCTTCTATTCTAGTGGGTCGATTTGATGAAGAAAAACAGAGATAGAGAAAGGTGGAGAGAGTGCATGGAAAATAACTAGCGGTAGAGAAGCAAAGGAATAAGGAGAGGAACGCGATCAGCGAAAGAAAACAATGGCTGCTCAGGGCACCAGATACTGTTCACCGACAAGAGAAAGGAAAAAGAAGCAAACAAAAATGGTTAGAGTACGATAGACCGAAGGGGTAAAAGCGGCTGTCAATAGCGACGGAGATTGGGAAAAATGAAAGGACAGAGGGAACCAAGAGGATCAGACCGATAGATGGCTGATAAGTGATCAAGATGATGCATATGGTTAGAGAGAGAGAGAAAAATTGAGAGAAATATGGAGAAAACGATGTGAGAGAGTACGAGATTACGAGAATATAGAATATGGGAACGAGAGAGAGAAAGAAAAAAAGCTAAAATCAGCGTAGAAAAGCCAGAGAATTCCAATTTTTATTTTAGTTCCTCAATTTTATGACGCGAAAGCATGTTGTGTCAAAACATATTGTTGTCTGATTTCTTTTTCTCTGCTCACTTGCCTTTCCTGTAGAAGTTTAAAATAAAGTATTCGCTTCATAAAATTGAGGATTCAAAGCGTTCTCCCGGCGCCCTATTTTTATTTTATATTAGTATAGATATAGGATGGAAGAAACGAGGGTTGAGTGGATGTATTTCATATCATAGTTCGAGACGAAATAAAATATAAATCAAGGAAAGGATAAGGAGAAAAAGATGAAGAGTTAATTAGAGAGTGAAGATTGAAGAAGGGGATTCCTCTCACTCACTGTCAGGAATTTTTTGCTCTCTGCCCTCAAGAGTTTTAGGTTTTTTTATGCGTTAAAGTGTCATTTTCACATCGAACGATGGAACAAAAGGGGGAAGCGAATGGATCGACGGGATTTGAGGGGAAAATCGCTTTGTTCTCCGCTGAAAAAAAATCGCGTGACATAAAAACCTGAATCGAGAAAGAAGGGCGAAGAGAGGCAAAGCAAAGGAATGCGAGATCAGAATCGGATGGGTGGTACTATAAAGGGGATGGTCATGGGTTTCATAGGGCACCACTTAAAATGGATCCCGTTATCATCTATAAGAAGCAATCAATCACTTAAGACCATTAGGTACATATTTAGAAACTCATAAAATGATAAGAACCAGGCAACTATGTACCAATAACGACCCAAATTTCCAGTTGTTGTATTATAGTAAAATCAAAAGAATTAAGATTTTGCTAGAATGACAACAAAATAAAATAATCAGGAACAGAGATGAATGGGATTTGGAATCTGGCTAATTCTTTTTTTTATGTAAACAACTACATAAATAAGAAAAGAACAAAAGAATGGTGAATCCAAAGATATTGCATTGTATTAATAAATGAACGTGTTTTTTTTATTTATTTATTTTACAATATAGAAATAATTATTTTGTAAATCAGGCAATAGCTAGGGAAAAGGGGGCTCTTTAGTTTTTTTTCAGGGAGTTCAGAAATTTAAAAATTAATAGATTAGAAGGAAGACCGAAAAATTCGTTTTTTTTTGAAAAAAAAAATTTCAGGGGTTCGGTGGATAAAAGGAGAATATTGAAAAAAATGACCAATTTTCTCAGAAAAAGCACCAAAGTTATTTAATTTTCTCCGGCGCTGGAAGCCAGTCCTTAATACAGTGGTAACTCCCTCATAAAACTTGTTCCTCACAATTAGTTAAAAAATGTCCAAATTTCGTTGTCTAAATTTTCAAAAATTTCTCTAGCGGCTCCTATCGATATTGCCAGCTCCACCTACCGTATTTCTTCTAAAATAAGACCCCGGTCTTATTTGTTTCAAACCCTCTTAGAGGGGGGTCTTATTTTAGAAGAGGGTCTTATTTTTTTTCAAACCCCCTTAGTCTCAGAATGAAGTCCCATTCTGGGAGGGAGAGTGAGTAAATTTCATTTTTTAATAAATTTCATTTTTTAAGAAATTTTTTGTAAAAAAGTGGAACGAGAAGACAAATTGCATTGCAATTCCAAAGATTCATCACTCGAAAAAATAATTTGTTGAACCTAAATAATACATAAAGGAATTATTCTGCGGCCGCTGGAGCGAGGCCGATTTGAATTATTTTCTTGAGTCAGATGTCTACTTGAAATGAAAATATATTTCGCCAAAGCATAATAAAGAGCATACAATCGTCTTATTTTAAATTTATATGATTATATCTTTTCGTTTCAATGTAGGCATCCGATTCAAGAAAATAATTCAAATCGGCCTCGCTCCAGCGGCCGCAGTATAAATGTTGTAGCCGATATCGAATCTTTCAGCCGAATTCGAATTCGGCTGGCTAGCCGATATCGAATCACTTTTTTCATCAAAACAAAAACTTTTTTTTGAAGCTTCCTAGGCCAAAACTTTAAAAAGCAAATATGTGCAGAATTTTATGCTCTATCTTTTGGCCTGATTAGATTTTCAAATTTATCTGAAAATTTTTGAAATTTCCGAAAAATTCAATTTTTTGAAATTTTCAAAAATTTTTAAAATTTTAAACAAATTTCAATAAACTAATCAGGCCAAAAGATAGAGCATAAAATTCTGCACATATTTGCTTTTTATAGTTTTGGCCTAGGAAGCTTCAAAAAAAAGTTTTTGTTTTGAAGAAAAAAGTGATTCGATATCGGCTAGCCGAATTCGAATTCGGCTGGATTCGATATCGGCTACAACATAAATAAAGGATATAAAATCCGGGAATAAAGGAATTTTTAAAAATTCCCCCCTCTGGAGGTCTGGAGGAGGGTTGAAAAAGACCCCCGGTGGTCATAATATAGTTATACGGTATTTCCAATACACTAGTAAAAATAAGATAAATTATTAACAAATTTAATTTTTTTTTTTTGGAAAATATTCACCGAAAATTATTATTTTTACAATATAAGCAAGATTAGGGAGCTTATTACATATTTTAGAAGAGATTTTTCCAACTACTACTCACTCAGTCAGTGAGGGGGTCTTATTTTGGAATAGGGTCTTATTTTAGAAGAGGGTCTTATTTTTTCAAACCTCCTCAAAGAGGGGTCTTATTTTAGAAGGTCTTATTTTAGAAGAGGGTCTTATTTTTTCAAACCTCCTCAAAGAGGGGTCTTATTTTAGAAGAGGGTCTTATTTTAGAAGAAAAACGGTATATAAGGCAAAAACCAAAAATGAGCCTTTAAAAAGCCTCACCTCTCGGAATAGTCATGGTAGCCATGCGCAAAAAAATGGTCCGTCATTGTGCTGCTCATTGTCAACTGTCTTCTCGTCCAATACCAAGAATTGCAAAACATAGAATTTTTATCACCGGTTCTGAAAAATGTATTTATAATTACGATAAAAAAATTGAAAGACCAAAAAACAATTTTTCTTAAATTTTATGTACCCTAAATATATATCGTTTTTAACAATTCTAATTAATTTTTTCGGTCCTTCTCCAATGACTTGCTACCCTCAAATTATAAATAAAATTGGTAGGGTGTTTAACCGTTTAAATTTTTCATTTTTTTAAATAATAAATCAATGTTTAACAACAAATAATGGAACTGAACGATAACAATTTTTGATTTTCAAATTTCCATCATTGAAAACGGAACCATCGCCGGTCATGCCCTCCTCATCCTCAACATCGCTCGCTCAGTCCAGCTTCTTGAAGCCAATGTCGCTGGAGTACTCGCGGAAGCAGCGACGGCAGATGTTGAGCGAGTACTTGCGGATCAGCCCGTGGTGGTTGGAACACACGCGGCAGGAACGCGAGCCGGGTCCGAACTTGCGCGGCCGGGACCAGTGGATGTTCTCGTGAACCATTGCTTCTTTGTTTTACTAATCGCTTTTGAAGTTGTCAAAGATTTGTGCGAAAAGTTGCTAAATAAAATTTAAAAAAATATATTTGAAAAATGGAAATAATAAAAGGACACAAAAATCCTCATGTTGGAATCACATTTTTAATAACAATTTTAATCATTTATCAAACAAAGAGCCATAACAACGATGGAAGAGGAAACATTTGACGATGACATAACATAGAAAAACAATTCCTTCCCAAAAAGGGCATGTCCATGCTTCAGAGTCTGGGTCCGACCCTCCCCTTGTGGTAGGAGTCCGACTCGGACACCTTGGTCTCGGACTTGGAGGCGGACGAGTGACGGCGCGCCACCTTCGCAGCTTGCTTCTCCTTTAAAAATATGAATATTTGTAAAAAAGTATTTTCCTTATCAAACCTTTGCGTATTTGGCCAAAGTCTGGTGGTACAAAGCGGCTTCTTCGCGGCGCTTGACTCGGCGTTTGTTCTTCAAAGCAATGCGTCTGCGCTTGCGTTGCAGCGTCGCCGGGGTGACGAGACGCTGGATCTTCGGAGTTTTGGTGCGCGGTTTCTTACCTATTTAATCAAGATCATTGCAAAAATTGTTTAGTAAATGGTAGTAAAAAATCTCACGTCATTTTTAAGTATAATCAGAGCCAGAATTCTGATTTTCATTTGCAGTTCTTTAAAATTTTGAAGCGATTGTTCCCTAGCGCTTTTTCCTCGTCTGTTTTTGCATTTATCATTGTGCAAAGAAAATGAAGAAGGCATCAAACAATTACAGAAAATCTTATAGAAAATTTCTTAAAGGGATTTCAAAACTTTATTACCTATATTTCAATGATGTATTAGTACGAGATGAGATAAAATTTGCAGAACTAGATTTTTTCAATAGCAAAAATAAACCTTCTTTGGCCGGGAGAGTCCGGCGGATGACGTACTTGCGCACGTCGTCCTCTTTGCTGAGGTTGAACAGACGTCGAATTTTCGTGGCGCGTTTTGGCCCAAGACGCCGAGGCACCACTCGGTCGGTCAATCCCTCAATCTCTTGGTCGCCTATAAATTGAAAAAATCGTTTTGTTTATATTCAGCTATTAAATCAAACCTTTCTTGACAATGATCAGAGCTAATGCGGACAGATTGGCGTCCACAACACAACCGCGAACCGACTTGCGCTTGCGTTCGCCCTTTCGGCGTTGGCGATAGCACGAGTGACCCTTGGAAAGCAGCAGACGCACACGTGAGTTGGTGATAACGCCCTGCTTCATCGGGAAACCCTGCTTGTCATTGCCACCCGTGATGCGCAGAATGTAGCCCTAAATGCATAAAAATTAGTTAAAGTTGTCCTAAATGCACAAAAATTAATTAAAGTTAAATTTTTTAGGATAAAAAATAAAAACAATAGATTCTTTGATTGAGTTTTACGATCTAAAACCCGATATGTTCTTAAAATGAGAGAAAAACAAAGCTAACCTTCCATTCGTCGCCAAGCGAGTCCGCCTCTACTTCTTGTGCCATACGCTTTTCGAAGAACACGCGAAGTTTCTTCTCATCTTCAATTTCAAAGACCTTTTGTGCTCCGGTCGCCGGATAGGCGATATTCAATTTCATGTTTAAGTGATCTTGAATCAATCTCTGGTGAAAAATCAAAATAATTAATGAAGGTTTATGTAATGTAAATTATTTAAATGTAAATAATAAATATAAAAAATTGATCAAAATCAGATCCCTTCTTTTTTTATTTTCGCAAATCATTCTCTAAAGGATCTCGTTTAAGGACGATTTTTGTTTCGGTTGTTCCAACGCTAGATATAGATAAGATAGAATAAAAATAAAACAGTCTTGTCTTGTTTGTATGGATTTTGTGTTTTGTTCAATGCAAATGCAATTTTCAAAAGCACTTACTGATACTAGTAATCGGTAAATATTTCGTCCTACGTCCTATAGAATCACGGTACATCAACATGGGCACCAGGGCCGTAACGAGCTCGACC
>LDKF01001259.1:27925-39200 GCA_001026735.1 Rotylenchulus reniformis
CCCCAAGGACAAAATACCCCCTCGCAAAATACCCCCAACTACAAAAACGAAATGTCCACAAAGACAAAACATCTCCAAAAGAATTTGCGGACTACAGGCCTTGAAAAATTCCACGGGCCTGAGATTTCCTAAAATTTTAATAGGCCTCGGGATTTTCAAAAAAAATTCACAGGCCTCGGGATTTTCAAAAAAATTTCACAGGCTTCGGATTTTCAAAAAATTTTAATAGGCCTCGGATTTTTCTAAAATTTTAATAGGCCTCGATTTTTCAAAAAAAATTCACAGGTCTCGATTTTTCAAAAATTTAAATGCCTCGGGATTTTCAAAAAAAATTTAAAGGCCTCGGGATTTTCAAGAATTTTTATTTTGGAGATGTTTTGTCTTTGTGGACATTTCGTTTTTGTAGTTGGGGGTATTTTGCGAGGGGGTATTTTGTCCGGGGGTATTTTGCGAGGGGTTATTTTGTCCGGGGGTATTTTGCGAGGGGATATTCTGTCACTACGCCGGATTCTGGACTACTGGATCCAGAAAATCCAGACTGGATCCAGTCCTGATCCAGGTCTCTAACGGCTCTGGACTGAATTTTTTTCTGGATTGAAAATTGGATGTATCTGGATTCTGGATCCAGGGATAAATCCAGAAAATTCTGGATTTTCCAAAAATACCTGGATTCTGGACTACTGGATCCAGAAAATCCAGGTCTGGATCCAGTCCAGGTCCGGGCTCTAAATTTGAGACACAAACCCAAAAAGTACCAAAATTAAAACATGGTTCCAGTTTATTTTTCTAGATTTTAATGTACTATTATGTATATTATCAGATCTGATAGACTAAAATTTGCTTATAAAGTTCTTCCTTCCTAGTAAATAAAAAGTTCTTCAACTTTTGCAGCAGTTTTTTAATATTTAACTTCTTCAACTTTTTCAGGAATTTCAGGAAACTAAAATCTCAAATTTAACAAAAATGATCAGACGTGCTACTTTCGTTACCGTAATTTCCCTTTTCTTCACCACAACTTTGCCAAATATTACATCAAATAATTTAAAATCCAATCCAATACCCATTGAGAATTTAATTTTTTCGCTTCGCCTTGTCAGTTTTTCGACCGAAACCGAAATATCGAATTTTATTTTTTACTAAAATTAAGTTCAAATTCCCTTAAGGATAATTAATGCATTTTTGCTGTTAATTCGGTAATACTCCAGTTTGTTCCCCCCATTTTTTTGGAAAAAATTCATTTCCCCAAAAACGCACCAAAATCACACCCTAGGGTCAGTTTTTGACGCAGAATCCGATTCTGACGTCCATTTTGACGTCCTGCGTCATCTGACGCACTTTTTTGACGTTGAAAAATTTTGACGTCAAAAAATTTTTTTCCAAAATTAAATTTTATGCATAGAAATCAGGGAAAAACAATAAAATCAATCTTCACATGGGTAAAACAAAGAAACGTGGTGCCAAAAATTGTAGAATACATTCGCTCGATCACCAAGAGAAAATGCAAGATGTATTTAACCGGCTCATAGTACTGGTAGCTAGACGGTTCAATAGGTGAGTGCTGAAGATGATTAATTTATAACTAGAAATTTTATTGTTGGGCTCGCCTTCGGCGAGCCCAACATTAAGATTGTTAGTTAAAAATAAATAATCTTTCAGCCCGCACCTATTGAACCGTATGGTTGCCTAAGCACCCCACGCATTATGAAGGATAGCCGGGTCATATAATCACCTTCAAAGAGCGCTAATTTTTCGTGCAGTTTTCGTTGTTGTGAAGTTTTTTAGCTGTTCCATGGCCATTTTATCACAATATCAATATATTTTTATCTAAAAATGGAATTTTGAAAAAAAATTTTTGACGTCAAAATTTTTCAACGTCGAAAAAGTGCGTCAGATGACGCAGGACGTCAAAATGGACGTCAGAATCGGATTCTGCGTCAAAAACTGACCCTAGGGTGTGATTTTGGTGCGTTTTTGGGGACCTGAATTTCTTCCAAAAAAAATGGGGGGAACAAACTGGAGTAAAGCCGTTAATTCTATTCATTTGCTATGAGCTTTCAATGGCCTTGGCACTTTGAATTTCCACCGTTTTTCACGTAAATTTGCAGGCCGAACCTATTAAATTTCATGATTTTTTTAAAGGATCCAACCCAATCTATCCACAAGAGACAAACAATTAAAGGCCTGGGCACGACTTGTGATTGATTATTGTCAGTGGCACAAAATTTATAGCATAGATTTGGACGAGATAGCCAAGTCGGATTTGTTCAACAACCGTCGTCTGAACAGTGAGTGGACAAAGCATAGATCTGAAGATTAAGCTTATTCTATAATTCCATTCAAAAAATTTTAAAACCTAAAATCAAGAATTTGTTAGGAAAAAGTTTCGTTTTTAGCGAATCGCCAGGGACCTAACCAGGATTTTTCCATAGGAGGATAGGGGAAATCCCTTGTAGCCCTCTCCCTTACCCCTCTCTTACCCTTCCATTGTCCTTTTCGCAACAGGCCAGACCCGGATACCAATATTAGTATAAATTCGTACGGCCCATATTTGTTTTAATTTTTAGGAAGATTGGACGAATCGGGCATTCAGGCGGTGTTTGATTTTCTTGAGCAACAAAGTGAGCTATTTATTTGATCCAAAAATCATACTTTTTTTCAGAACACATTGAGTGGAAGAACAAGTCGAAAAGCAGGTGTAACATTTATTGGCGCCGACCTGAAGAGTGGGGACAACTGCTTTACGAGTGGGCCAACTCCATTGGACTGCTGAACACGGTGGTCACACTGTACGAGCTAACGCAGGGCGAGGATACAGTGCAAGAATGTAAGGAACCAGAAAATATTTGATTTTTTTGAAAATAAGTAGAATTGCCATTTAGATCCTGAATTTAAAAAAGTGACTGGAAAGAGAAGCTTATTAAATTTGGTTAAAAAGGGGTCATTTAAAAGGTTAAAAAATCCTAAAACCAAAGATTTTTCCCAAGAAAATTCCTCCATAGCCTCCAAAATTTATTAGTTTTATTTAATCGCTTCCACAATGAACGGTATTTTTATTTATAAATCTAAAATTTTCAAAAAAAAAAATTTAAAATCCAAATTTTCCAGCTTTTTACGACTTGGACAAGGACATCCTATTGAAGGCTTTGGAAAACTTAGAGAGCCAGGGCAAAGCGGTGCTAATCGACATTGACGGCGAGAAGGGTGGCGTCAAATTCCTCTGAAAATGGTCACAGAAAAGGGTTTGTTTTGATTTTTTGTTTGTTTTACGCCTAAGAAATACGAATTTTCAGGGTCCAGTTTCCTTAGATATCGAGACGCGATTGAGGAGGGGGACACGGTGGTTGTGTATGTGAACCCGGGTACCCAATACAATGTGGTTGTGAAGCGAGGGCACACCCTGCACATGAAATACGGCGCTTTACGACACGAATTTCTAATCGGCAAACGGTATGCAAAATCCTTTTTACCTTTTAAAAACTCTAAATTTAATGTACCAGGTCGTACCATAAAAAAGTTCGCTTTTGTTATTCACGCGAGCATAACTCCAGAATTAAAGAACCAAAAAATCTAAAAACTTGTGAAAAGATACTCCTATATGTTCTCTACAATTTTGCTTTTTGAGCCAATTATCATATCTAATGAATGTGATAAAACTCTTTTTTCAAACTCTAAAATCGACCAAAAAATGGCCATTTTTCTTAAGAGATTTTGTTGAATTTTCACTGGAAAAAAGACAAATCGAAATAAGCCGATTTCAAGCCAAAATTGCAAAATTCATAAAAAATCAAAGACTGGACCAATCGAGATGCGGTTTTTTGAATTCGATGCAGAACTCAATGGGCTACAAGCTGGGCCTATAAACAGCCCAATTCCCGGTCAACCAACTGGTTTTAAACCCGAAAAACCGGTTTGGTCATTTTTGACCTAGGCCACTTCGGGAATTTTTTTCTCGAAAATTACATTAGACGTGATAAATGATATAAAAAGCAAAATTGTAGAGAACATAAGAACATATAGTAGTATCTTTTCACAAGTTTTTAGATTTTTTGAATCTTTCTTTGTGGAGTTATGCTCGCCTGAATACCAAAAGCGAACTTTTTTATGGTACGACCTGATAGAGTCCAAAAAAAATTTTTACGTTTTTTATCAGTTTGAATTATAATCGAATTTCAGTTTATTATTTTTTATCCTCGAAAGTTGTGCTAAAATTAATAATACAAAGGATATTCACAAAGAAAATTACTGAAATTGTATATTTAAAAATTAAGAAAAATTGTTTTTTAAAATGATTCCTATTAACATTTTCATAAATTTGATTAATTGTAAAAAAATATACAATAATTTTTAGTTATGGGACCGCGATTTCGGCAACTGCCGGCTATGTTTACGCGTTGAGAGTAAACCCGAACTTATGGACCCGAACGCTGCAGAAGAAGACCCAAATTTTGTACACGCCGGACATAGCCACCATAATGATGTTGTTGGATGTTGAGCCGGGGGCAAGAATTTGTGAGACCGGCACAGGTCTGACGAAAAAAAAATTTAAAATTTAACTAAAAAAATAATTTTTTTTTGCTCTTAATTGTAAAAAATACCATAAATGCTTAAAAATCCCAATTTTAAAATAATTAAAATATAGAAATCCTCAATATTCAGGCAGTGGTTCCCTGACCCATGCAATTGCCACAACGGTGGCCCCTCATGGACACCTGTACTCCTTCGACATCGATGAATCCCGAGTGCGAGCAGTTCAGAGAGACTTAAAGGCACATAATTTGATGATTAAAAATGTTTGCTACAAAATTCTAAATCTCTAATCATTGCAGCAACATGGCCTATCGGATGTGGCCACCATCGATGTTCGTGATGTCACTAAAGATGGCTTTTCCGACTCCGTTGGATCTTGTGACGGCGTTTTCCTGGATTTGCCAGCCCCATGGCTAGTCATCGAGCATGCAAAAAAGGTAATATTTTTAAGATTATTTTTAAATTTTTAGATAAATTGCTAAATTTTGATTTTTTAGGTTCTTCTGAACAGCTCCAACCCCAACGGAGGCCGTTTGGTCAGCTTCTCGCCTTGCATTGAGCAGGTCCAACAAGTGTGCACGGAACTGGAAAGCCATGGCTTTGTGCAGATCGAAACTGTGGAACTGGTCCCTCAGAAAATGAAGGTAACAAAAACAAATACATTTAGGGTTTTCGAAATATAGAACTTGACTAATTATCCGTGGATAGCAGGCTCATATTCAGAATTTGAAGATTTTAGATTTTTTAGTTACATTTTCTTGCTAACTTTTTGCTTTGCTAAAAGTTACATTTTCTTGCTAAAAATTTTAGATTTTTTAGTTACATTTTCTTGCTAGCTAACCGAATCAATCTACTTTTTTTTAAAAAAATTTTTTGATTTTATTCCAAATCTGATTTTTAAAAATTGTTGAAATTAAATTACTGCCATGGAAAATTCCTACATAATTATTGAAAAATCTGGCGATATTGGCAGCTCGGTCATTTCAGCAGATCATCTTGTTCAAATTTTAGGTCGTCGATACGACGTGCGAGTCATTGCTTGAGTTCGCCGCACAAGGTTCCAACGCGCCGCGTGCGCTTCAACAACTTGCCGCCGCGAGTCGCAAGCGTAAAGCCGAACCGGAACCCACAGAAGGGGATGAACAACCCGGAACTCACGATACTTTGCCCCCGAATGCTTTGGAAGACGCAATCCCATACCCCTCCTCCCAGCCCACCCACACCGGATACATCACATCCGCCACCATTTTGCCCCCAATTTGTTGTCCAAAAGATGGTGATGAGACCAAAGACCCTTCCCCCTCCTCTTCCAATTCCAAAGAACAATAGTGATGTTATTCTTCTATAGCACCCCATGACAATAAAATGCCATGATGTGAGCTTGATATTTTATGTAAGCCGAAATTCTTGATACAAATTTATGGATTCTTCCCAGTGATCATAATATAAAAAATTTATCCGTTGATAACCGGTAAAATGTGGAGGTATATAGACACGAATCTGCTTTTAAGCGAAAGTGAATAGGCAAGTAGCAATTGGAGCATTTTGTAGGAATAAAAAAGGGATTAAAATGGAAGGAGAAAGGGTCAAATTTTGACGGAAAAAAATGAGATTTTTATAAAGATTCTCCTTATATGTGTTAGGGATTCGACGATTAAGCCTTCGTATCAAAAATCCGAATCTAACGTATGTACAAACTTGGGAACCCCCCATTGATTTCTAATCACTGTTTTGCCTGCTTTTTGATCACCACTGCACTTTCCGTAGTCACCGTGCTCGTTGGCGGAACGGCATAGCCCTGCACAAGCTGTAGCCCCGCCTGCAATAAATTTAAAAATGTTTGTAAAATATTTATTTATTTGTCTAAAGATTTTAAAATTCAAATTGCCTTGCGCGCCATGCGACCGGCGATGGAGCGAGGACCGAGCTCGTACAGCTGGAAGCCCGCGAGTGTTGTGTGCCCGACGGCGTGCAATGCGTGGTGCGCAGTCTGGGATGCCTCATCGCCATAGCTAAAAATTCAGAAATTTACAATTTTTTTTGATCAATTAGAATTTGTAAATTTCCCTAAAAATTTAATTCGTGCAATGATCAAAAGGGGACTTCGATTCCTGAATTTTTTTTGGTCCCAATCTAATAAAATATTACCGTAGCTGAACAGTTTGTACAGTTTCATTGGCCATGTTCCGCATCAGTGTTTTTGACGCATCCTCCAGAGCGATCCACACGGTTGAGACAGCTGAAAACAAAAAAAATTGGCAAAATTCAGCGATTTTCCGAATATAAAATTTTGATTTTTTGGAAGCCTATCGACCTGCAATTCCGCCTCCGATCACTGTAGCGGTGCTCTTAAAGGCCCTACCGCCGCCACTTTCGCCGCTCAAACTGTCCGCCACCTTTTGCCCAACGGCGATGCCCACATCACCGATTTTGTCCACTGATCAAAGGGAAATTAGGGGTTTTCGATCATCAAATTCTATGTTTTAACTTACACAGAAAACGGGTCACTTTGCCGACCATTTTGCCGCCCTTATGCAGAACAAATACGCCGTGTCGGATGGCCGGGTTGATGTTCACAGGATCTGTGGTTGGTTCCTTTGGAAAAAAAGAATCATTTAAACTAAAAAACTAAATTTTTTAAAATTAATAATCTAAATTTATGAACCTAAAAAGCCAGTAAAAAAAAAATTAAAAAATGATATTCTACCATGCCGGCTCTGTACTGCTCGCCCTTGTCGGCCATGTACTTGCCGGTCCGTTCAGCCACATTTTGAGTGGTCTGTGCCAGGTATTGGCCGGTCTGGATGAGCAATTGTGCGATGCGCTCACTAAAAAGGCGTTCTTTTTCTTTTATCATTTGGGTTTATAAAATTTCAAAAGGATTTTTCCTAAAATTGATTTTAAAAAATCTTTATTTTGTTGATATTTTTAACCCCAGTACCTCGTCCTCTGCCTTTGTTCCTCCGACATCCGCTCCACAATGTCGCTGGTGCGAAGTACAGCAAATTGCTGCAGGGCAAACACAAATTCGTTCTCCAGCGAAGTATCAATGTCCCGAGGCAGAATGATGCCCACGTACATGTTCGGATGGTCCGGAGTTGGGTTCGGCATCACATAAACGCCTGAAAAGACCCGTATAGAAAATTTAATAAAATCTGAGAAAATTGAAAAGAAAAATTTTAAAAATTGATAAACTACTGAATAAAAAATCATAGAAAAATTTATTTTTTTTAAATGGTCCAAAAATTCACCAAGTTCATTTTTCAGGATGGAGGTTTGGCCTGGCACCAGCGGATATGCCCATGGCCCCACTTGGACGAAGGCGGCCGGCGAACTTTCACGCTGTTGTTGCGCGTCCACTTTCTTGGCCTCCTCTGGTTTGGTGAGCTTGAAGATGGCCAAAGAGGAGGGCGGACTCGGCGCATTGGTCTTGTCGTCCTAATGTTTTAAAGGAATTCCTATACTAAAAAATGAATGGCTAAAATCGATAAAATGTTCGAAAAATAAAATTATGTACACAAACCATAATTTTAGCCTTGATAAATTAGATTAGTATGAGGAAGTTAGGAGTCAGAGCTCAAAAGAAAAAAGAAAATAAATAAAAAAGATATGATTCCAATCCATTTTTCCTAGTTTGATTTAATGATCAATCTATCAAAAAGGATATTCAATTCAAAAAAAAATTTTGAAGACTCGAGTCTGAATCTTAAATCTTTTTAAAAAGTCACCTCAATGACGACTAGCTGAACTCCCTCCGGAAGCCAATAGAACAGTTCGGCGTCTGTGGTTGAAGCAGCTTGGTGGTCACTGGACGATTCCAACGTGTGACGAATTTGTTCGACTTTCTGAAAAAATTAATTACAGACATTACTTTATCAAAAAAGGCTGATTTCCTATGTTATAAATAAGAATTAAAAATAATTTAATGAAGTAAAGTTGGTAAGGGCAGAATTTAAATTTTTATCACCTTTAAATCGGCGTGATTGTTGTTTTTGATGGCTTCAATGCGTTCTTCGACCATTTTGCGGACTCGGGCCAACCCGTGGCGGAGTCCACTTTGCTGCTCCGTGTCCAACCTCAACGCCTGATCACTGATGGCCAGGCCACGTTCATACATCTGACGAGCATTCTCCTAAAAAATCCTAATAAATTCATAAATTTCCGATAAAATGCAATATCAAAAAAATTTGATGAGTTAAAATAAATTTTAATTAAAATACACCCAAAATCCAAGCGAAAACATACCCTTTCGTCCACCTCGTCATAACACAGGCCTTGTTCAATGAAGGCATAAGCGTCCGCATAGAGACAATCAATGTCAGTTTCTTGTTGTTGAACCATTTTGGTTACTCAAAATTCGTTTTAAAGAAAAACATAGCTTTCAAATTTTAGGAAAATATATATTTTGACAATCATGAACATCAACAAATTTGATGGAAAAAATTTGCAGGGATATTTTTACCAACCGAACAAGAAAATACATGGAAAACGAAGAATCTGAAGATTCAGTAAATAAAAATGAAAAATCTGAAAGATTCGAAAAATCCGTAATAATAACGGATTTTTTACTGGAAATTGAATAATAACAAAACGATAACATGGAAATAGTAGAAAAAAATATATATGTATTAAGATTGAGAATTTACACAGAAAGATTTCGTAATTTTGCCCAGAAAAATGGCTCAAAACTGCCTCATCATACTTTTAATAAGTAAAAATATCTTAAGGAGCTTGCAAATTTCCGATAAATTTCAAAGTAAAAAAAGCTGAGTTAAAATAATATAGTTGAATTTGTACCATAAAAAATCAGTTATAGTTTTTAAACCATTTTTCATCATATGGGCTATATATAAAATTTTACAAAAAATATATATGAAAAATTAATGAGAAAGTACATAATCACGAAGCCTGCCAATTGAATATAGCTTTTGCTATGACGACAAAACAACAAACTCACAGTAAGATTCTTCATCTCCATGGCCTTTAAGCTAAATAAGTTCATTAATAATGATTTTTTGTTTACGTAAAAATTAATTTAATTCGAAAAAAAATCCGCGGCTTGGATAAATCTAACCCATATAGAATAAAATCCGAAGGAACCCGAACCCACCAGTTCATTCATCTGATGGCGGCATATCGTTGTTCGTGAAAGTCGATGATCAGCTGCGGGCAGGATTGGGCGGCGATTCGGGAAGGCACGAACTCGGCAACTGCCTGGCCCCGACGCTTGATCAGGTAGAACACCTCGCTATTTGAAAAAATGGGCGAAAATCAGAATGGGGAAAAAACGGGGGAAAAATCAGAACCTAAAAGTACAGATATAAGTCAAAATTTTTTTTTCTATGAAAATTTACCTGTTCATGCGTGCCGCACCAACGATCTGCTCGGACTTTTCGGTCACCAAATTGTGCAGTTCTTTGAACCGCTCCAACAACTCCGGACAGTTCAAATGGTCTTCCGGCTCCCTGAAAATTCCAAAGATAAAAAAATCCAAAAAAGATAATTCCCCGTCTCCGATGTAGAAATTTTTTTTGGTGATTTCTATTTTAAAGTTGGCTTTTTTTAGATAAATTGTGATCCATTTTTGACAAATTCATGAAAAATTAAATTATGTCTAAGTATTTCTATTGGCCTTAAAGGCTGAGATTTCATCAAAAATATATTTAATTGGCTATTAAACAAAATATTTTTAACGGATATCACATTAAAATTTAATATTGAGCTATCGTAGGAGAAAATCCTGGGATTGAGAAAACCGTAAGGCCTAAGATTTTATATGAAGACAAAGGTCTTACCAGGTGTTTTCGCTCTCGGGACAGTTCTTCCACTTCAGCAAGTACTCCACTCGGCCTGCTCGCTCGCGCCTTTCCAATATCGACTCCACCTGGAACAATTTCTCGCCCGTCCCCTTCTTGCTTTGTCGTGAAGACATCTTCAGAGATTTCTTTTTTTTAAAGAAATATTAATTAAAAAAAGCAAATTAAAATTTAAAATATATATGGATAAATTCCAACAATTATAGTAAAATTAGACCTAAATAATATTTTCATATTGCTCTGATTTAATACACAAACACAAAAATTGTCCTATTCACGGGAAAACTGATCATTATCGCCATCTATGACTGACTGATCGATTGATCAGATCGTTGTTCTCTTATCACATCATTCATTCCCAGGTGGATCGGCTTTTGTAGAACGGGATGAACTTGGTGAAGCGCTTCCAGTCCGTGATGTACACCAATAGCAAGGCCGCGGATGCTAAAAAAGGATAAAGTCAACTCAAGGATTTAACTCCCTAATTAATTATCCTATTTTAAAGGATGAATAAATTGGATCAATTAAAAAAATTACTGGTACTTTTTGCGTTTGGGTACCATTTTTACCCCCCCCCTCACAAAATTATTGGTTAAATTTTTCCGCAAATTCATCTGAAAATTAATTCCCTCGAGTAATTTTTGATGCGGAATCCGAATCTGACGTGAATTTTGACGTAATGCGTCATTTGACGTCACTTTTGACGTTGACGTAAAAAAATTCTTTTTTGAAAAATTTTTAAAAAATTTAATGCCAGCATCAAAAACTCACGGCAGCTGGCACAAAACTTCAGAATCGGATTATGCGTCAAAAATAACCCCATAAAGAAAATGTCAAAAAAAAATTTAACCAAAAAGTGACGTTAGATGACGAATTACGTCAAAATGGACGTTAAATTCGGATTCAGCATCAAAATTTACCCTAGAAAAGTC
>LDKF01001260.1:7821-28222 GCA_001026735.1 Rotylenchulus reniformis
GGCGTGGAAAATCCAGAATTGTCCCAAAATGGCACAGAAATGAACAAAAACACCCAAAATTGTCCCAAAATGGCATAAATCACCCAATAATCCAAAATTGTCCCAAAATGATGGTGCGCAACCCTGGAATTGTCAGAAGTTGAAGAAATGTGCCAAAATGGCATAAAACCCATGAATTGTCCCAAACTTGTTCAAAGGGAACTTGGTCATGTTTTTTGTGAGGAAATGGGCAACAAATTGTACGGACGACCTTTGGCGGACTTCCAACCGCGCAAACAGAGCGCAACCCCATCCCCCCTCTCCCCGAACGTGTGACCGAACTGTTTGTTAAGGAAAAAGGAATCCAATCCGGCGAGGAACCAATTTGGGGAGATTTTTGGAGATTTGATTGGTGGAATGGATGTTGGAAATATAAATGGGATGGAGGGACAAAATGGGCAAAAGTTGGCCATAAGCCATAAATTAAGCCGGAGGAGACAAAGAAAAGGGCAAAAGCCACAAGGAATTCCTTGGAGAATCCCCGAAAATTGTCTGGATCTGGATTGTGCGACTAAAAAAAGTCATACAAAGCAACTTTTCAAGAGAGAACAAATTTTTTGAAGCGATTTTTCAAATTATGTATCCCTTGACCAAAGGCAAAATGTGCCAAAAAGCTGCAAAAAAATGGAAAAATTAAGATAGACATTGTCAAGCGAGGGGTGATCAGTGAACAGATTCCCCTGATCCCCGTTTTCAAGCATACCCCCATATTTTGCAGCCTTAAAATTCCTAAATTTGAAGCTGGATATACCTAAATAAAATTTGGAGCGAGTCCCAAAACTAGGGGAAAGGGTGTGGGGTGCCCATCCATAGGCTGATCATTGATTGATCATTCCTTGTTATTTGAGGATTTTCGATTTGCTTAGCCCCTTATTCGGGATCGGATTAATCTAGGGGGTTGCGACTCATCAAATGTTCCACCATTTTCCCCATTTTCAGTACACGGAGTTCCTGTGCAACGAGCACACCCTGGTGTTGGCCAAGGGCGAGGCCAAGGGCAAGGTGTTCGGCGAGCACAGTGGCTGTGTGCTGATCGATCGCCAGGGCCACATCCTCTACTCCTACCTGTGCAACGACTCCAGCGACTGGCCCGATGTGGAGGTGCTGCTGGAACAGGTCTGTCTGTCTCATAGTCGGGTTTCCAAAGATTTTCAGGGGAATTAGCCCATTTTATGGGGAAATTTTGAAAAATTCCGAAAAATGGATAGGGATTGCAGAATTTAGGGATTAGGCGGGTACATTGGGCTCGATCACTATGGTCCCTAAACAGGTCAATCACCACATTGATCGGTACCGGGACCAGAACCGGCACTAAAGTCGATACTCAATTCAGATCTTTGGTCTCTGGTTCACTGATCTTTGTCCATTTGACTCCTTTAAATCCTGATCTTTAGTCCTTCTGATTCATCTTTGATCACCTGATCACTTCCTACCGATCAATTTACTTTTTCAGGTCCGCGTCAACAACAAGCGTCGCCCCTCCTCCGCGAAGACGGAGGGCGCCGTGTCAGCGACCGCAACGGACGGGGGCCAGCTGAGGCCCGCCACCGCGGCCGAACTCGGAGGCGGCGGCGGAGCGGAAAAGGCCAACGGAACGAACGCAATGACCGCGGATGGGGGCGGAAACGGAAGCGGCGGAGAGGTGGCGGTGCACAAGCGGAAGTGTTGCGCGCTGATGTGAGAAAGAGAGATCATTCTCTTGATCATTTGCGGTTCTTTGTGTCCTACTGATCACCATCCCAATCACCAAATAAATCAATCAATTCTTTTTTTGCGAGGGATATGATATAGGACCCAGAGCCATATCCAGCGACAGGAGGGATTCCCTTTATCCCCCTCCTCTGGTCTTTTCTCCCTTCCTTGCCCCCTCCCTCAAGCCAAAAAATTTTCACGACAAGGGAAAATTTTTTGCCCCTTCCCCCCTTAGACATAATAGATTTTATCATTAGGGACTCCAATTAGCGGATGCCTCACCAATGATCAATGGTATGGAACTTTCGGCTCCATATATCTGGCTTGGAAACGTGATCCTTGGCCCTTAAAATCCCCCTCCTTGGCCCTTCTTACATTGCTGAACAATCTATTGGGAACTTTGATCATATTATTTATCCGGTTCCTTTGATTATGATTACTCCTTTGAGTCCATTGCTGATGAGTTATGAGTGGGCGTGATCGATCGATCAGCCAATGCGCGAAGTGAATGGGAAAATTGATCATTTGGGGACCACGAGGAGGAGGGAACTGATCAGAACAGGCGGGGTTCCCGTTGATTGATCACCTCTTTGGACCCCTCCTTCCTCCTCCTTTCCCCCAATCCATTCTGATGGACCACAATCTGCTGGTGGTGCCTGAAGATCTCTGTAAGCCAATCAAGGCAAATTGTGTAGAACAAAATGAAGCGGAGCAGGAAGATGAGGAGGGAGAGGAACAAGAGGATGATCAAAACTGCAAAAATACTGTCACGGTGAAGGCACAGACAAAAAGGGTAAGCATTTGATCCCGGGGACTCTGATCAACTGATGATATATGAAGGATGGTCAGATCAGGAATTTCGCAATAAAAGACCAAGGTTGATAGAGCCTATCTGATAATTCACCAGAGAGGATCCATCGATCCCCGGGAGTCCTAATAGGCCACGGATCAATTTTTATCTTTAGGAAGGGAATCGGTCCATTGGAGGAGATCTAATTAACCTGCTTTCAATGAGTTTGAACACTTCCTAGAACATTATGAGGGCCTGATCGATAACGGAGGCCTTTGCTCGGCTTGATTTTCCACCGATCAGATGGNTCTCTCTGTCCCAAATAATTTTTGCTTTTTCCGGACTTTTTCTGCAATTTTCGCTCTCGTTTTTTATGATTTTCTCTATCTCTTTTCCTTCGAACTGCTCCAACATGTTGTCCCCCATCCCTTTCAGCGACTTTCCCGCCCTTTGGTGCGTCCCCGGCTTCCCGTGCCCGTACTGCTCGCCCTCTTCCTCCTCTGTCTCTTCTGTGTCTCCTTGCTCTGTCCCCTCCAACCCCATCAGTTTCTGCTCCCAACTTCCTTCTATTTCGGCGTTATCAGCTTCTCCACTGTTGGTGAGTCCGGGGAGTTCGAGCTGTTCGGCTTCTTCATGCTTCCTCCGCCTCTCTCCAGGCTTCGGCGACCACTTCCCCTTCACGGATGGTGCCGTCCCTCGTCTGCTGGCCCACCTGTGCCTGCTCAGCGGGGGCATGATCCTGCTGGGCGCCTGGTTCGCCCTGGTCCGGGACCTTTACGTGCGTTTCTTCCGCTTTCACCGACGTCGCTTTCGACATGTTCGTGACGTTCCGGTCTGGTTCGGCCGCCGTCGGATGCGTCTCTCCACGGTGTTGGAGGTGGTGGCCAGGGAGTTGCAGGTTTGCGGGGCCCCGGAAAGGGTCCGAATAGTTCGGAAAACCGGAGACCCCTAACTCCGGTAAAGGCATCGCCCGTCCAAATCCAACAAGTGCTGGAGGACCTGGACTTTCTGCTGATCTCGGATGCAGCGGAAGCGGCAGAAATCCGCAAACATTCGTCCGCAATTTTGATGGCATCGGGTGCCGAAGAAGAAAAAGGGCCAAGAAATATGTAATACAAACATCGTTCAATAGATATTTGTATACTTATGTTTATGTATATAAAAAATATATTTTCCGATGCGCAAAGCACCGAATTCCTATCATCCCACCCTCGAAAAAAGAAAGAATCATTCCCGTGATTTTAAAAATACGAAATTTCTGCCAAGAACGATGTTTTGGCATTTTTATTTTCGGCTTTTCGTCATTTTCTACATTTCGTGATACTACCAGTGTCTGCCTCCGATTTTGCCTGGAGCATAAAGGCAGAGAGGAAGAGAAGGAAGAAATATGGGACTTCATTTCGCCGCAGGGGCAGACGAGCAGAAAAAGAAATAGTGGGCGAATTTGGAGGAAAAGAAACGAGCGTTTGTTATGAGAGAGTGGGGTCCTTCCGCCACTTTTCCGGTGCTTCCCTCGCCTCCTCTGCAGCCTATCTCTTTTCTCCATTTCCCTTCACAGATTCGCCCTTTCCTCGCCCGTTCATAAACTTACCTGGCTGGAGAGTTCCTGCGATCATGAAGGCAGGGCTCTTGTGGCGAGGCTCCACCATTGCACTTTCGGTTGGGGCTGACCCGCAGGGCGGTCCCGAACTGGGATAGGCCCACAGCTAAATTTTTGCGTGCGGGGGATGGCGTTCGCGCCTCCCCCTAAAAATATCCCAATGTGGATCCCAATGTGTTTTCCACATTCCACAACTTTCCTTTTTCCTCTGTGGCGGAGACATAATAAACTTTTGATTTAAAATCTATTGTCCAAGTGGAATCGAACCTCCGCTCTATTCTTCCACAGATACTTCAACACATTCCCCACTAGGCCACCCCGGAATTTTGGTTGAGAAATTCTTCTAGAAAATTCGCTTTTATTCCGCATTTTTTTAAAAACCTTTTTGTCATTTGGCGCAAGAATTTTCCCGTTCCTATGATATGACCCTAGGAGTCAATTTAAATATATTTCCAAAAATTCCTAAATAAAATCTAAAACCCTCCTATTTTTTGGCCTAAGGTACCCAGAATCCGGAACCAGAAACATTTTTTTCATGAAAATTTATTCCCATTTAAATTCATCAATTTTTGAATTTTCACCCATTAGATTTTCTATATTATGGCCGAATAAACAACGACATTCTTAATAAATGCAATGGATCACAATTACTTGTCTACCCATCAAGTATGGTTATTCTATTCATCCAAAATTGTTAAATGGACTCCAATAAATTTAGTTTGATATTGATTTTTTATAAATTGCGTGATTTTTTCATAATTTATTCTGGTTCAAAATTTAAAAAAATGATGACGGATTCAAAAACGCGTCTAACTTTCAGAATGGCTCTCTCATGACGAGTTCTTCATGTCCCCAATCATCACGGACCCCAAATCAGATTCGTATTGTCCTGCAAGATGGAGTTGAGATTTTTGTTCAGGTCCTGAAAATTGGTTGCTTTTTTTATTTTACCAATTCAATTGTAGATTCACAACATGTTGTGCAACTACGAATTGCCCATGCACATCGATTTGCGATCGGTGGCATATGGAAGCATCAATGTGGACTATGACAAAGCCAAAGGGGTAACTAAATTTTTTGAGGTATTTAATATTTGATTTATTTTTTAGCTTTTGCGGAAACAACTGCGCAATCCATCGTGTACTGTGAAAATTTACAACAGCGGCAAAGTGGTGATTCACGGGTGTAAAAGGTGGGGGTTTTGCACATTTTTGATGAGAAAATCTTTATTTAAGTGAGGATGATTGTAAGAGGGCGGCACGTGCAGTTGGGCGAGTGATTCAGAAGAGCATGGGTAGGCTGGATCAGCGAATTTGCATTCGCAAATATCGGGTATCAATTATCATCTTTTTTGTTTTGTTTTTCTTGGAATTAAGTCAGAAAGTTAAGGTTTCCAATATTTTGGCCATTTGCCGCATGCCCTTCGACATTCGCATCCAAGAATTAAGTCGGAAATACAGAGAAACCACGTATGAACCGGAGTTGATGGTGGGTTTGGAGTGGAATTTGAGCGAGCCGAAGGCAAATTTGCGCATTCACACAACGGGTACCGTCACAATCACCGGAGGTTAATTTTGGTTATTTATTCGGTTAATATAATTACGTTATCCATGCCTTTTGTGCTAAATTTTTGAAGGGAGGAGGAAAATTTTTATTTTTCGACAAACTTTCAATTAATAACTATGTTTTGTTTAGCAACTTCCGAGGAGAACATTGTTGCGAGCATAGAGAAGGTCTACCCGTACCTGAAGGAGTTCTCCTCTCAGCGCACCTCTGCCGACACAAAACTGGACATGGCCGGCGAATTGCTGTTCGAAACTTCTGCAAGGAACAACAGACGTCGAGCGCCGCCGATCAATTCGATGAATGGAGCAGCAAATCGATCGAAAAGGCCGCGATACGCCGAGAGAGCGCAAGTTCACCAGCAGAACATTTACAACAGCGCCATTTACAATTCGGACGAGGACGAGCTGGAGGGTGGGATGATGGCGGACGATGACGAAGATGAGGAGTACGAATGACGGGGTTGGCACAGCAATAGATCGGTGGATCTCCTTTCGTTTTTTTATTAATCAGCAATTCAGATAATCATCGACCATGACAAGTCCCAATTTCTATATTATCATTTTTATTTCTCATTTTTCATTTTTACACAAATTGAATAAAAATTTTTATTGAAAGTTCTTTACAAAACATGGTTTTGCGTGTTCATTCCACACGAATAAGTTAGCACTTTTTTCATTCATTTGCTTTCAATTTTAATCACCAGAGTTATGCAGTTCGTGGATGACTTTTGTTGTCCCCTGGTTGGTCTGCTTACCTCCGAGGCAGTGAATGAAGTGGCCAGCAAAAATGGGCTGAATTTTGGCGATTTGTTGTTGCCCTTTTGCTGTTGTCAAATTTCCATTAAAGTTTGTTTTCCTGACTAATTGTTATTTTAAAAAAATCTACTAGGATCCCCTTGGCCAGATGGCTACTCACAAATTGCGGCTAGACATTCGCGATATTCGACGGAAAGGTTAAGACATTTAATTTGATCGTTCTCACAATTTTCTCCATTTTTATTAAAGAAATTTGTTAATCCAATAAACCAAAAAAGAGTCAATTCTTGATTTATAAAAATATATATATTTAAATATATTTAGGTTTTCTGCTTGAAAACACCGTTTTTCGCTTCGTTCTTCAGGAAGTTCGATTCATCTTGTGTTCCTTTTTTGAAAAAAGGTTCTTTCAGAATATTCTAGAGCATTGTGCCGAAGCGGGTTACAAATACGACGGGCAAAGCATTTTATCCAAAACATTCTTCTCAACTTTTCTTCACTGGTTAGAGCCGGCGGAACATGAAGTATAGATTTTTGATCATTATGGGTTCGAAGAAATTTAATTCAGTTTTTGCGTGCCTATCTTGGATGCATTTTCATGGCCAGCACGAGCGAAAGTGACCCTTTGAAATCCTTTGAAGAATTGGAAATTGAACAACGGCAGGAACAGGTCTATTCCTAATAATCAGGGGAAATTTAGGACAAAATCCATCTGAGCCTGGATTTAAACAGAAAATCATCATTTTTCCAATTTTTTCAAGATGCTTTTTTAGTTTCTAGGAAATTTTAGGAAAAAGAAAAAAGATCTATATCTTCAAAAAAAATTGGTCATTTCCCATTCTTTCCCTAATTTTATTTATTCGACAAGATTAAGACCAACTTACGCGCTTGATTTATTAGTAAATTTTAAAAAATTTAGCACGGAACAGATGGCAAACGAATATCGCCGGCCTATTGCTCTGTCCCCAAGTGGTTTTTCCATCAAAGTCTATTCAAGTACTACGTGTTGGTCCATGACAATTCCAACGAAATTGACCAAGAAAGGTTGGAGTGTCACTAAATTAATGTCGTTTTGATGGGGACTTAAGGTCTAAGCAATTGTTCGAATCGATGTGTTCTCGATACGGACAAAGCAATTGTCATTTGCTGTCGGTGAACTCCACAAACCCGGTGAAGTCGGCCATCGATGTAATGCCAGATCTATGGACACCAATTTTGGCCAGGAATCACCGAGGATTGAAAGCCGGAATTGATCTGGCCAAAAAGAATCTTCTGGCCCCCTCAAAATCTGCTTCTTCCTCGAATCTCGCGGTTTTCTCTTATTTTTTTTAGAATTTACTTTCAATTTTTCAGTCGAATGGTCCTTTAAATTCGGCTCAACAAAGACCGGAAATCTCGCCATCTGTACTGCCAGTTCCCGGCATTTCTTCCACAACTTTGTCTTCCCAACTCTTTCTCGCAGATCCACTTTCATCGAACCAATTTGACGCGGTTAATGGATCAATTTCTGAACATCAATTTCAACATCCCCTGTCCTATGCTCAGGTAGAATTTTACTGATTAAATTTGATTAATAATTCATTTCTAGATTGTAGAAGGCACTTCCGATCAACCAATGAACAGAACAAAAACATCGATAACGAAACAAATGTCCTCAAGCGGAATACCAACATATGGCCAGTGGCTAGATGTCAAGGACAGGCAAAGACTACGGGAAATGGTGGAGGCTCTGGTGACAAAAGCACTGGTCCCATTTGTGGAACGGCAACTATCGGAATTGAACGAAATTGTGGCCAACCGAAAGAGTTTGGCCAAGTCGACCTTTTCGAACATGCGCAAATGGCTGGGAGCAACGGCAAACGCCGTGAGTGCCCTAAACGCGGACCAGCAACAAGCAAGTGCGGTCAGGTCGGTACGGACAAGAGTTTTTTCTTTAAGAAATTAAATAATTTAAGAAATCCAATTTTAATCGCCCTATTTTTTAAGTTATGGCTCTGAAACCATTGAGGCCCAAATGAGGCGAATGGCTGATCTAGCCTTTCTATTTGGCCTTTATAACTTTTCCTATCAGTTCTACCAATCCCTGAAAAAGGAATTTGCTAACGAACAGGCTTGGGTGAGAAAAATATCTAATGCCTAATTTTCCTACAATAATTTTTTTTTCCTAAGATGTACCATGCCGGCGCCTTAGAAATGGCCGCTTTGGCCAGCTTTCTGAACGATTGGAGACAGTTTTCTGACCATCCAACGGATTCTACCCCATCAAAAATCACATTGGCAGTACTGCGGAAACAATACCCCCAGAGATATATGGACAATGCCATCAACTACTACGCAAATGTCTGCCGGTGGGTACTTATTAAAAAATATATTTTGATTTTTATGATTCTTTAGCGTGCCCATGCTGGCTCTTCGTTCGTTGATGATCAGCTCACAAGTTGATCATTTTTCCCCTAATCGAAAAATGGTTCTGTCCTTCCGTGTCAGATTCTTGCCCAGCTCGAACTCTTCGAGGATGCGGCCCAACAGATGATCAGCGTCGGTGTGTCCCTTCAGCTCAATTCCGAGTTATTCGACGCTGTACTGCTCGAACATGCAGCTCGTCTCTATTCCCGAAGTGGCAAACGGAGACGGAAAATGTCTTTCTATTTGGTTGGTTTCGCTTTTCATTGTGTATGATTTTCATACTAATATTATTTTCTGGATTTAAAAAATATTTTGGATTCCACTTATCATGCTAATATAAAAATAATTGCATTTAATCTAACTAGCGAAATATGTAGATCAAAAAATTAAATTAACATAAATTTTGTTGTTTATATTTGTATTGAGTTATTGTGACGAAATTCAGCATTTTCAGACAACCGCGGCCATACGAATTTCTCGCTTTTTGGAGAGGACTTCATCTCAACAGCAACAACAACGAAATTCCCCACCAATAATAAGAGCCATGAACAAGATAGACGAGAAAGATGACGAAAGATTAAGGGATGTGGCCAGGAGAAATCTGTTGCGAAATCTATACGAAGAGATCCTCCAAACGAGCACAATTGCCGACAAAGGCTGGCGATGGGCGGAGGATTATCTGTTGTGTTTGTACATGGATTGTTTCTAATCAAAAAGTTGTTATGTAATAATTTTACAGAGATTTTTATTTAAATTTTTACTCAACGAAAGGGCCGGTTAAACAATAAACATTGCAACAATATTTGACGATGTTTTTGGCATTTTCATGTTGTAATTTATGACCTTTATTCATGACACATTCTATTATTTTTGCCATTTGCACTTTTCTAATTACAATTTGTATTTTGACGATTTTGGAGAATCCGTTTCCTGAGAAACAAAATAATCGTCGAATCATACATATTCCCAATATAATTTTTGGCAGTTCACTTTTTGTTTGGGATGATGAAACCCTTCTTCCCACTCCTCCCTAGCACACTGCATTTGTCCTTATTGTTGTTCCCTTTGACTATTTCCCAACATCAGTTACTAATCGTCGTCCATTCTCTAAAACATTCCCCTTTTCTTCTTGTTAGTCCATCTTTATCTATCCGGTTTCATCATCATTTTTGGGAAAATTCCATAATCTTCCCAATGAAACCCGTGCAAAAGATTATTTTAAGTGCCCATATATTTTCTTTTGGGACTTTACTCTATTTCTCTTCCTTTAATTCACTCAAATTTGCTCATTTTCATAGCAAAAATGGTCCGACTGGACAACAGTGACCTGCTTCGGGCGATTGAGGAGTCGCGCCAGCTGCTGGAGGCATTAACGGCCAGGGACTTTCAGCCGCCCGGACAAATGGTGCAAGTCCGAGAGGATCAGGTCGGTTCTCTTGGAGATTGATTTCTTGATAATTTGGTTATTGATTGCTCGGATGAGTTTGGATTAGTTTGCTCAATGATATTTTGGCCTTTTCAGGTCCGCAACAATGCCGGGGGATTCGTGTTCAAGGTGGACGATCTGGCCCGGATCCGACGGTTCCTGATCCTTGGGACCAGTGGCGGCACATATTACGTGGAGGAAAAGGAGCTGACCATCCAGAACCTGGAGGCACTGATCGAGATCATCAAGAAAGGGAAGGTGGGTGATTCTTGTTTGATTAGTTCGAATTCATTCTTGTAGTAATATTTTTTTATTTCGGTTTTGCGCTTACTTTTCGCCAATTCAGGGTGGGCTGATCCTGCGCGAGATCATCGACATCTCATTGGCCGGTCGTGCCCCCAAACAAGACCCTTTGATGTTCGCGCTGGCTCTATGTGCGCGCTACGACGTACGCGAGCGGAAACACAAAATTCGGAGCTGCGCAGAGAAAGAGAATTCAACAGGAATAATAGAGAGCGCAGACACCGCGGAGTTCGACGCGTACATTCACCGGCTGCAACAGGCGGCATTCAGGGCGGCTGATAAGGTCAATTTGACGCGATAATGGAATTATTTTGGTGTTTAATTATAATCCTAAACTCGAATTTTGGATCAATTTTTATGTCCAATAACAAAAAAATACATTATAGGTCTGTCGGATTCCAACCCATCTGTTCACTTTCGTCAAATACTGCGAGATGATAGCCAAGGAGACAAGTAGCAACGGGAACACGGGCTGGGGACGGGCAATGCGCAAATGTGTGGCCGAATGGTCGGACTTTTAGGACTACTTCAAATTTTTTGAGTTTTATGAAAAAAATATTGCAGGTATCTGCAACGGTCCCCGAAGGATCTGGCCATGCACATCACAAAATACCGCAACCGAGCCGGCTACACTCACCGTGATTTGCTCAGGCTGTCCCATCCCATGGCCAGCCGAAACAACAAAAGCGCCCACTGGCCAAACGAACAAACGCTGGTTTACGACCAAATATTCCACTACGCATGCACAAGTCCGAATTTCAAATTCAATCTTCAGAGATATGATCTATTAACCATTGTCATCCTGACTTTCTACTTTCATCCATCTTATCATCCTTTATTTTAAGGTGATCTTGATGCGGATAAGGATAAACTTGCCCCGCTCTCGGATGATGATGACACTTCCCAGCTGAAGAGGGCCCGTTGTGACTACGCGGTGGATAAACCGATGCTGGAGACGGCGGCGGACTCGGACGCGCTGAAGTTCATTCGAGCTGTGATGGAAGCGGCGAAGCTGAAGCAGGACGAGGCCGGGGAACAACGATGTGTGGAGCTGATCAAGGAATTCCGTGAGTTTCTCTTTTGGGTATAAAACCGAACCAACAAATAACAATAGATCTAAATTAATTCTCTTCTTCAATCCATCCACTTTTCCTTCTCTGGAGCTTCAGGATTTTTAGAACTGATTCCTTTTTCCTTGTAGGATTGGTACGCGAGCACATTCCCACGGATCTGCTCAATTCATCCAAAGTATGGGTGGCCCTGCTTGAACACATGCCAATGACCGCCCTCATCCGGAACCTGTCAAAACTCTCGGCGATAGGACTCATTGACGGGCAAAGCACTGAAAATGAGTGAGTAAATTCTAAAATATTTTCTGCAAATTCCAGGTCTTTGGCCTAATTTTTTTTCAAAAATTTTTTACAGGAAGTATGTGGACATGGTGGTGTCGAAGGTGCTGGACCAGGAAGCCGTCCACCGAGCTCGCATCCATCCGCTCGCCGTGTTGCTGGCGGCATCGGTCTATGAGAAGGGCCAGGGACTTAAGGGGTCGCTGAAGTGGAAGGTTAACGAACGGGTGAAGAAGGCGCTGGACGAGTGCTTCACCATGGCCTTCCACAATGTGCACCCAACCAATCGCCGCTACTGTCTGGCCTTGGATGTGTCCGGTAGGTTTTGGCAGGAACAAAACGAACGGGAGGGAGGGGGTAGGGGACGATTTCCACCGTCAGGAATTTTCAGTGATAAATTTTGGATATTTTTGACCCCAAATGTTTTCAGGCAGCATGACCTGTCCAATCTCCGGAGGAGCACTTTCATGCCGCACAGCTTCAGCTGCAATGTCCTCAGTGTTTTTGCGCACAGAAAAAGAAGTGAGAGAATTTAGACATTTTGGACCTAATTAATTTTTTTCAGGTGGAATGTGTTGCCTTCAAAGAATCGCTTACTCCGCTTCCATTCACGAAAGATAGCACAATCATGGAAATGTGCAATTATGTGGACGGCATGGAGTTCGGTCAAACCGATTGCGCACTTCCGATGGTTTGGGCAACCGAACAAAAACGAAAGTTCGACGTGTTCATTGTGTTCACCGACTCGGAGACGTATTTTGGGGTAAGTCCAGATCACTGATCAAATCATGACCCTCGCTGATCGGAATCCATTGATGATCCATTTCCAATTCAAGAATATGCACCCGTTCGAGGCATTGAAAACATATCGCGAGAAGATGAACATTCCGAACGCAAAACTGGTCGTGATGGGCATGTGTGCCAACGAATTTACAATTGCCGACCCAAATGACCCGGGAATGATGGATGTTGTGGGGCTGGACTCGGCGGTGCCCGAACTGTTGCGTAGTTTCATCCTCGACGAAATTTGAGCTAGGGAAATAGACCCCGATAATCTCCATTTTCAAGCCTATATCATTCACATTTTCAACTCGATTTCATTTGTCATTTTATTCCGATTATGAAGGCCACATAATTACAATGGTGGCGCTAATACACAATTATGGGAAACAATATGAAAGTCAATAGAATTATGCAAACATTATGAAGTCAATTTAGCAGTCAAAATCAACAATATGATTTGAGCAAAAAAATTTGAGCTAGGGAAATAGACCCCGATAATCTCCATTTTCAAGCCTATATCATTCACATTTTCAACTCGATTTCACATTTTTTAATTATATTTTCCTCTTTTAATAATTTTATTTTCATAATTTCTATGTACATTTCCCATTTTTATGGATTTAAAACATTTTTTCGCTTTTTATCTTATCGATAATTTATTTCTAAAGATTTGCTTTTCAATATTAATAAAATTGGAACAAAAATCAGAGCTGCTGAATAGATTGCATCCTATTTTTCAATTATTATTTTTAATCATTGATATACAACCTAATAATAAAAATAGGGTCATTCATAAATGCAGTACCAACAACGATCTTTGGTCTTAAACTCACACACATTTTATCAAGAAATTTATTTTTTTATTTAAAAACCAGGTTTAATTGGATAAGCGATGGAATCGAATCCTGCCCCTTCGTCATCCACTTCCGCTCCTCAAGTTCCGTTTTTCCGTGTCCGCAAACCGATGAACACAAATGCAATGCGCAAAAGAGAAAGGGTGGAGGAGGAGGAGAAGGAGAGAACCAATAAGGGAAAGGTGAAAGAATGAATTCAAAAATATGAAAATGTAAAATGAATTTAGGACGAAGAAAGTGGCGGAGAGAGCGGAGGAGGAAGCGCCAGTGAGGAGGGATCATCATCATCGGAGTCCGGGGGGCCGCCGGAACAAGTACGGCTCAAGTTGGTGGAGAAGCGGAAACAGCTCCGGGGGCGAAATCTGATCCACACGGTGGGTTGCTATTCAATCGATTCTTGCACAAATTCGCAATACAAAAAATATTTTAAAAGAAGCAATTAACAATTAAGATTTCCTAATCTCTAAACGATTTCAACCAACGGCTTTGGAGTGAAATATTATTTTTAGANAAAAACAAAGTGATACCAAAAACTATTGTATAAGTTGAGAAATTTAGCCAGCAAAAATTTGCAAAATCAGATTGGTTTTTTGGATTTGGAGATAGAATTTTGGAGAAGAAGAAGGAATTATCCACACTTCAAAAATAATTTAATGATCCGCGATTCAAATTTAGACAAGCAAAAAGCGGCGAAAAGAGATGGAGGCATTGGCGGAGGAGAGCTCCTCCTCATCATCTTTGTCGGAAGGGGAAAGCGGTGCCAAAAAGTTCGATCCCGACGTGAAATTTGCGTCGAGCGGAGTTCAACGGACAGGGCCCAGTGACATGGGAGCAACGGCACGGAACGAAATGGACACGGAGTACGGAAGAGATGCACAATCGCAATTTGAAAGAGTGCAAGAGATGCTGAAGAAGGAGAGGGCGGAACGAGAGCGGAAGGAGGCGGCGGAGGAGGAGGACCGCAAGAAGTACGGGGAGAGGGCCAAGAAGAGCCAGCAGCAGGAGCCGAGCACGTCACAGGTCACAAGGGGAAAAGCATTTAGGGATTGTAATTAATTATTTTTCATAAATATAAATTTTTCATAGTAATAAAATATATTTATCGAGATTTGGATAATCCTAAAATCTGGCCCCCATGCGACTACTAAAAAATAAAAACTTTTCTAAATTATATGCCAAAAAATTGCAAAATCTATGCATGAAAATGTTTATAATGATTTAATGATATTTTAATTGACTTATTTAGAATTTTTTCTAAAATTGAAATATTTTTCAGCCAAAGATCTATCGCGGAATGGCCGTTTACGGGGCCAAAGAGCGGGAGGACACCGTCAAGGGCAACGCGATCAGCGGACTGAACCGACTTGGCCCCATCCGGGCCACCCAGTACATGCGAGCCAGTGTCCGCTGGGACTACGCGCCGGACATCTGCAAGGACTACAAGGAGACCGGGTTCTGCACATTTGGAGGTATCTGTTAATTATCCGGAAATCGGATTCTCTGCCAAAACAATAAATACTTTCGGTTAAAAATTATCGGGTAAAATATATTATTATCCTATCCAACATTTCGGAACTAAGATCATGGTCCAATTTAATTGAAATATGCGGAAAAAATTTTTCCATAGATCGCCAGATTGGTTTTCATAAAATTTGACCGATTCTAATAAGATCATTTTTCATTCCGCTTTCCTTGAGATTCCTGCAAGTTCATGCACGACCGGACGGACTATAAGCATGGCTGGGAAATTGAGCGGGATTGGGAAGCTGGCAAGTTGAAGGAGGCCAAGGAGGACGAGTACCTGATCAGCAGTGAAGAGGGCGAGGACGACGAGGACAAACTGCCCCACAGCTGCTACATTTGCCGCGAACACTTCCGCCAGCCCGTGGTCACCAAGTAGGGCGGATAGATCTTTTGGTCCGTAACTTTTTTTTTCTCATAGGTGTAAGCACTATTTTTGCGAACAATGTGCACTGCAGCACTACCAAAAGTCGAAGAAATGTGTGGTTTGTGGCGAAAAAACGGATGGAGTGTTCAATGTGGCCAGAGGTCTTTTCCCCAATTTTGAGAGATTAATGATTTTTGGGATTTTCAGAAATTTTGGCGAAGATGAAGGCACGAGATGAAGCAAAGACCAAAAAGGCAGAAAAAGATGAAGAGGAGGAGGAGGAAGAAGAGCAGGAAGAGGAAGTGAAGACATTACCGATGGCGGAGGATTTTGAACGACAAAAAGGGGAGGAGGAAGAAATGGACGAAGAAGAAGAAAATGAATGAATAATGACCCATTTTATCAAATCATATGTTATTTTCATGAAAATTTGGAAAAAAAAAATAAAAACTACTTGCTAAAGCAAACAAACCGGGACAGCATAATTGTACAATTGGAAACGAAAAAACACCCGAAAGATGAAAAAAGGAAGGAAAGGAAGTTACTAGTAAAATGATCTAAATTTGATGGCAAAAGTAAGGGATCAGCAACCATTTTACCATATTTTGGTGGGTATAATTTAAACAAATTGACTCTTCGTTAAATGGCATGATTGCTGATATTAAATGGAAACAATTTTTTGTATGAATTTTTCAATCGGGAACTAGAGCTTAATTTAATCTCAGTAAAATTTGCTTTCCGCCCGATCAGTTCCGACTGGCTTTGAGGTCCTAATTGGGTTTTTCACAGTACTCGGTTAGCTGGGGAAGTTCTGGACAAAGTTGGCCAACTGGTGCTCGGCGGCCTCCGGCCCTGGTCCCCCGGCCTCTGCCTCCTCGTCGTCCACTCTTATGTAATAGGCCCAATTGGAGGAGTCGAAGCCCCAGAAGCAAAGGTCCTTGCCAGCCGCCGGCTGATGGGTGTGCCGGCAAAAGTCTTCGGGACCGAACATCCGATGGCAAGTCCGGCACTCCAAACAGGGCTGGGGGACCAGGTTGGGGTAGAGCAGGGCCGAGCAGCCGCCAAAACAGTCGTGGGCGACCTGAGGAGGAGGGGAAGTGATTGATGAAAAAAACGAAAGTGCAAAGGACTACTTTGATGGATGGCAGCTGAGACCGCTCAGTTTCGTCCAAAGGAGGAGGGGTGCCGCAGGATTTCAACAGAGAGATCAGTCGCTCGGCATTGGTTTTGGTGATCAATTCGCATCTAAATTCAATAATCCAATTTGATGCTAGAACTTGTTCAAAAAAGGTTAGAAAATGTGATAAAATAAGCGGAATGGAAGAATGAAAGCAGCTAATAACAACTCAAAAAAGGATATTATGGTTGTAGTTTGAAGGGGAAAGATGTAACAAGTTCGTATACAATCCCCATGGACACAAATTCCCCCGCCTCCGCACGGCGATAACCCTAACCCCCAGAGGGGCGTAAAATTTACTAATGAGGATTGAAAACTGAAAGGCGGTTAATAAATTTTACGCCCTTTGTTAACAACTTAAATGGCGTGTTTAATTGCATTTTGGCGTCTGTCCCTGACCTGGCCGCCGACGCCTGGAGCATGCCCGCTTTCTTCAGCACCAGCAACTGTTCCTCGTTCGCCAGGGCGTTGGTGATCGTCAGTGCTTTCATCGCTTCGTCGACCTTTTGGGTGCTCACATCGCCCAGGGTCAGTGCCCGCATCTGCGGAAAGCATAGCCGACACTCGCCGCCCACCACAAAGCAGGCCACCAGTTTGCCTGGAGGCAAAAAAGCATAAAAATATGAGAAAAAATGAATTAAAAATATCAAAAAGAAAAAATATAATAAAATTTATAAAGAAAAAGTTAGAAAATTATAGTCAGTTTGGATCTAAAAGTTGTTTTCAATTGCAAAATAATTAAAATGTAGAAGAAAAAATGATTAAATTTTAAACTAGGACAAAAACTCTGTAAAATCTATTGGTCATTTTCAATTTAATTTGAGGATAATTTCAAAATTTTCAGAAATTTACTATAAATTTCCCTTCTCCTATTCCTGAACGAACTTACCGTCCAAAATGGTGGACTTCAGTGGGGAGCATTCTGCATCCGCAACAGCCAACCCTGTCGGCAACACCATTGGCTCGTCGCCATTCACCCGTTCATGGTCATCCAGCTCGTTGTTGTTGGCCGTGTTGCTGCTACTGCTACATCCCGGTTGCTGTTGGAGTTCCAATTGTTCCCGTTGGTGTACTTTGAACAATTTTTGCCTGAAAATGATTTTTTAACCCAAAAAGTGATCCATTTACTGACAAATTTTTCATCAATTCGTCGCGCTCATCGATGCTCAAATTGGCGTAATTGGCGGGGGAAGAGGAGGAGGACGGTCCGGGATTTGCCACTAATGAACAGCCCTCATCCCGAATCATAACAGCAGCAATTCAAGGAAAAACGGGGTCGTCGTTAAAAATTTGCACTTTTTCTGCCGATGCAAACAAATTGGAAGGGGTCGGACTGATAAGTAGAACGCAATTTTGTCTGCCGCTGAACTGTCCCTTCCTTCCTGAAATTTCTGATATTTTAGTAGGAAAGTGATAAAATTTGCAAACAATGTCCTTATCACAAGAAAAATAACTGCGTAGTATGCCCGCTGTACAATTTGGTTGGAATCTCTCCAATTTGTAGTGAGTGGACTCTTCTTACCCTCCTTAATTAGTCGTAAGCAAACAAAAAATGTCTTTTTCCGATTGGCATACGCTTAAATTGGAGGAAGTAGAAGGGAAAGAGATAAACATAAAATGCACTGACAAGTGAAAAACCCATAAGTTCCGTATCAACCCTACTCGGGCTGGCCCCTTCTGCTGCTGGCCTCCCTTTCCTGTTTTCATTTCCATCCGCTCGCCAATTGCGGCTGTCGATTTACCCTAACTCTCTCCTCTTTCTCTCGCTTGCTCATTTTCTCTATTCCTTTATCAGAAGTCTAGACAAACAAAATGTCTCGCGTATTTACGCTTTCTTTAACCGTCCTTTATTCAGTCAGCCAGAGAATTGAGGACGAACATAAAAACGAACGCACGCGAGCGACCAAATGGTCGCTGGTTGGTACCAACTCAAGGATAAAAAAATGGGCGAGCGAAAATATTGGTCGGTCGAATCGAATAGTGTAAGTGATAATCAAATCAGAGAATTGAAACTGCTAAAGTACAAGGAGAAAATTATTATCTCAAACAATTTGAATTGTGCAAAACAAAACAAAAAATCGTTAAAAATTATTTATTCAGAGTGGAAAGACTAGGTATTTGGGCCACTTTTCTTTGTTCTTGATAATCACCATCGGTCAATTTCATGAATTCCGCATCTACGGGTAAAAGACGTTCGCCATTTTGTCCACGGCCTATTACAACACCCAACAATGGTTCGGCAATAGTGAGCTTAAACAAAAAATTAAAGTAGATTTTAAAAATGAGACATCGGAATTGGAAGAACGGACCAAATACGATGAATGAGCCTCGCCATATCCCATAACCCTGGCCAGAATTATATCGCCGGGCTGAACGAACTTGTGCAATTCCACCTTAAGCATATAAAATTTTTGTTTTTGACTTCAACAAAATCGGACTTTATCCCGTTCCTTTTCACGAACATCTTCTTTTCTCAAAGTTGAGCTAGAAATGAAAATAATAAAATGATAATCTATCAAATATTCATTTTACTTGAATTCATTCAACAATGTTGTGTCTGAAAAACTGAAAATTAAATGCAAAAATGATCTGAACCTTAACCTTCCACACAGATGATAGAACATTTCGCGTGGTGTCGCGTGATCAGCTCCACTCTGGCGGTGACTATTTTCCCTTGTGATGGAATAACATGACTGCGTTCGTCAAAGTTTCGCCTCACTTCAACAATATTTGTTTCGACATTTTGCTAAATTTAATGGGATATTCTTTTAAGGGTACTTGTTTGGTTTACGTGTCAAATTTTTCAAAATTTTAATTTTTCCCGTAATAACATCTTTCTTGGAGTTATTTTTGACGCTGAACCCGATTCTGACGTCAATTTTTACGTAATGCGTCACCTGACGTCAATTTTTTGACGTTGACATCGAAAATTTATTGGAAATTTTTCTTGACGTCAACGTCAAAAAGTGACGGCAGATGACGCATAACGTCAAAATGGATGCCAGAATCAGATTCAGCGTCAAAAATTACCACAAATAAGTTGTTCTTAGATGATTCTACGGAAAAATTTTAAATTTTGAAAAAATTGACACGTAAACCAAATAAGTACCCTTTTAAGATTTCAAATTTATTTACCGAATCCTTGAGGGAAAAAACGTGCACAAATCCAGAAAGTGATGCAAAGATCGATCCATTGAACTCATAACACCCATTTCCCGCGTGATAACCTTCGGCGATTGAAAACAACTGTTCACCTTAATTTAAAACTATTTTTAAAATCTATGTATAAAAATAAAAACCTGGAATGCAAACTCGACTTTTGGTTGAATGAAGATCTCCATTTTCAATTCCAGTCCCAGATGCTTCAGGCAAAAGAGAGTCGAGAAAAGAAGTCGAAATTTCCATTATACAAAAATCTTGTTTTTTTAAAAATTGGGTTTTAAACAGGGCCGGCGCCAGGGGGGGGCAGGGGGGGCTGAAGCCCCCCCCGTCAGCCCCTGGAAAAATTAAAAAATTGACCAATTTTGCTAAGAAAAAAGACCAAATTTTCAAATTTTTCTCCGGCGGCCCCTATCGGGGCTGCCGCCCCTCCCCAATTCACTCAATAAGCAAAAAATGGTCAAATTTGTTACGGAAAAAAACCCAAAATTGCAAATTTTCGCCGGCGGCCCCTATCGGGGCCGCCGGCATTTCCCTAAAATAGTAATATCACCTCAAAAGCGCAAAAATCGAGCAAAATTTTCGTCGGCGGCCCTATCGGGCCGCCGAATTTC
>LDKF01001260.1:28322-39146 GCA_001026735.1 Rotylenchulus reniformis
AAGTCGTGTTCAACTTTGATCCCATTGAACTCGAATGTGCCAGATCCTTTCCCTAGGAAGGTTTTTTGGGTGCCATCGAACATTGTTCCTTTTTCCGTGCATTTGCGGAGTTTTGGGCTGCCGATGCCCATATAGGTCCCCTCATCTATGATATTGGCCTCGGCACCACTGTCCAGCACGAAATTGACCGGCTTCTCGTTGATTCTAACTTGAATTTTCAGCAGGGAAGTAGAATCTGACGCCTTCAGAGCCGTCCCAATGGCTACATTGCCGACATTCTTTCGGTCTCTGTTTTGGCTGTTCTTGCGCCTCCACTCTTGCACATCATCACATTTGGACTGCAAATGACCGATTTGGCTGCACTTGTAGCATGTTGACGATTTGTGCTTGCAGTCGCCGTGTGGGTGGTTTCCACCACATCGCCAGCACTTGCGAGTTGGAGCGGATTTTGTCTGCACACTTGCTTTGTTTTCCCATTGCTGATTGTGCCCTTTAGGCTTCCGGTTCATTGCATTCACCGCTTTGTCGGCCGAAGACTCAATTATTTTGGCCTCGGCGATGGTGGTCAGGTAGTTGATGCAGTCATCGACAATGTCATCATATTTGACCCTGTCCCCATCTGCGGTGAGCTTTACCAGGATTCGCTGTCTTAGCGCGGCATCTTGGGATGATTTCAATGCTGTGAGAAGCATCAACCCTTTGAATTGCTCTTCCTTTAATTTCTGAAATTGGAAGTCTGCCAAAAGTCTTTTGTGACGGTTGATGAATTGGCGGAAATCCTCGCCTTCCCCACGGCAGGCCATCAAGCACTCATATCGATCGATGAAGATTGATTGTGGCTTGGCGAATAAATTTTCCAGCTTGCCAATCGTCTCGTCGAAGGTGAATGCGGTCACTGTTGCAGGGAGACAGAACTTCGTATATTCGCTGAACGCGGCCTCCGACAACTTGTTCATCAGGGCTTTGACTTTAGCGGCATCATCGGCGGCAGGCGCAGCGCAGTCCAGCCCGAATTTGAAGCGTTCTATCCACTCCGATATCCGGGATTTTTCGTCGCTCGGTTCGAAGATGGCGATGTCCGGCAAAGCCGGGATGACGGATTGTTGAACTGGGGCAGGAGCTGGTTGCGCATTTTGCTGTAGAGTCAGCAACTGTTGAAATTGCAACTGTTGCTGCTGCATCTGCTCCTGTTGCTGCTGGATGAGTCGCAGAAGCTGTGCCGCTGTCAGGTCTGCCATGCTTTCTTATCCCAACACGAGGGATTGCGGTAACAACACGAGTTACGCAAAGAAAGCGGAAGATTTGATGTAAGGATAAAGCACAACACGAGTGCTAAATCCCGGATGAGACTGGACTTATAATTCAGCACGAGAATTATAGTCGAATTTTTCGTGGGAAGAGTCGAACTATTATTTCCGCACGGGAATATAATAGTGATGTCCAAGCCCGGTTTGCTCACGGCAAACAAGATTGTGACTCACGGTCAACAATAGGCTTTCCGCTTTCCGAAGAATTTCGAAATATCACAGCTTTACCAGCTAGTGATATTTTTTTNTTTTTTTGACGAATGTAGAGTCCTTTTTGCAGGGCGTCGCCAATTGTTCGGTCCCTAATCAATAAAGACTGAAGTCCGGAAGTTTATTGATGGGTCGAAGCAAATACAATTTAGAGTATAATAAGAGGGGACCTAAAATGGGGAGAACAAATTAACAGAGGAAATTTGAGGCGAGCAAATGGAAATGAAATGAATGAGGGAATGGGGATGGAAGGGAAAATGTTTGGATGACAAAAGATCCAAAATATCACTGGCGGAATGCCAATCCCAATCCACTGCATTCAAATCGGCGGCCATGCCCCGAACATTAAAAATTTATGTAAAATTTTAAATGTGTTTTAAATTTTTGCAATTTTCAACTTTCCTACATAACTTCCAATTTTCGCACTTTTTAACAATTACATAATGTCAAGAAGGGCTAAAATAAAAAATTCAAAATAAATAAAAAACAAAATGCCAAAGGTCTTCCAATCTGCAATTATTTCAAAATCATAAAGGACACCTCTTTTCTCGCTTTTCAATAAATCAGCAAGTAAAGTAAAATCTAAAAATCTGACCCAAGGAAGCGAGAGATCATCATTTGTTTCTCACCTATCAAAACATAAACTTTAATTACTTTTCATTTTTTAGGTTTAAATGAATTTATTTCGAGCTTTTTGGCCAAAAAATTTGTTATTCGCTCATCAGCAGATTTCGCTGTTCCATCATTCAAATTTTTGGTCCAAATTGGTGCAATTCAATTTGTCGGACATCGGGGAAGGAATTGCGGAAGTGCAACTCAAAGAATGGTAAGCTCAATTGCATTACACTTTTCAATTATTTAAAATATTTGGTACTTGTGTAGTTTGTGCTCCGATTTGACCCCCAAACTTTTGGGGAAAAATTTTTCATAAATTTTTTTTTTTCAAAAATGCCTTCCAAGGGGTAATTATTGACGCTGAATCTGATTCTGACATCCATTTTGACGCCTGCGTCATTTGACGCAATTTTTTGACGCTGACGTCAATTTTTTTTTGTAAAATCATCTACTAGGTGCGAGCATAAAAAAGTTCCGTTTTTTTAAAGTTTCAATTTTTTTGATTTTCGCTAATTTATTGGAAATTTTCTGCTTTTACCAGTCACCTTGGACTGTCCACTATACATAGGTAATTTTTTCAGAATTTTTAGACCCATTTCCCATTTGACATGGAATTTTAGTCGATACAATGGACGAGAACAAAGAGAATGCGCAACAACTTCTTCACATCCTACTCAAAAACCGAAAAAATGCAGTGAAAGAGAATTAAAACTGTAATAAAACATTGAAAACGGATATATTCCTTTGATTAATGGCGTTAAAATGATTCCAGAAATTCAATTTAGGAGAAAAGATGCACCAAACTTAAAAGGGGTCCAAAAATCCATTCACCAAGGACAAAAAAGTCCTACCCTTCAAAGAAAGATGGCATGCAGAAATATTCTGCATAGAATTATAGCGAAGATATAGGCCTATCATATTAGAATATAGATGGTTCCGAAAAACTCTTTCTTTGAAAAAATTTTGGTCTCACAAAGGTACGGTCAGCCATGTGTTCATCGAAACAGCAATGTGAAATGACTTGTCTTTAAAGTATGACCAGACAGAGAAGATGCAAAGTTTTCAGAAAACTACTAAATAGGATGAAAGCTAGGTCCATTAAGATTGTTTTCTTCAAAAAATGGAATTGTGAAAGCCTATAAAAAACTTAGTTTTGATCCCTTGACTCAATCTCGTTAGAAAACATCGATTTTTTGAATTTTTGAACCAGTTCGTGTCCAAATGTTTGGCAAGAGCTTCTCTTTTAGTTCTATTCTGATACAGGCAACCCTATATTTTTCAATTACGTGGGGTAGAATTTTCAATGGATCCTTAATAGAATTTTATGGAAAGTTCAATAGACCCATCATTACCTCCAGGACAGTGTCCCACCCTACCACTCAAATGTCATCCTCAATTACTCTCATTAACTCAATTGACAGGAAGATGTTTAGTTGTCCCCCTGATACCTTAGACCTTGCCCCCTCACTTCATCAGCAAGTTATTTTCTCTGAATTTATCTTACGGGATTTTTGCCTCACTGAATTTCTCGAGGTCGGGTATTTGATTGGGCCATACCCTATCCCAAAGATGGGCACATATTTTTTTGAAAATGTTATTAATATATTCTTGGCCCATTGGATAAAGATAGTTGAAGTCCTGTGGGGGAATAATTTATTGGATGATTTCATTGATTGCACTTTATTTTGATTTTTAATGATTTTTTTTCGTTGATTTGTGATTGATAAAAAAATGGAACTTTTTTATGCTCGCACCTAGTAAAAATGACTTCCTGAGGGTAATTTATTTACGATCGTTTTTAGATTTTTCAAAAAAAATTTTTTATTGACAACGTAAAAAGTGACATCAGATGACGCTTTACGTCAGAATCAACGTCAAAATCGGATTCAGATTCAAAAATTAGCTATGGGAAGTCATTTTAGATGATTTTACGAAAAAAAAATTATTAATGTCAGCGTCAAAATGTGACGTCAGATGACGTATTACATGAAATTGGACGTTAGAATCGGATTCAGCGTCAAAAATTACTACCAGGGAAGTCATTTGGTTACAAAAAATGAAAAAATTTCCCCCTAAATTTTGGGGGGTCAAATCGGAGACACAAACTACACAAGTACCAAATATTTAAATTCGCCAAATAATTTGTTTTTTCAAACTTTGGAATTTTTCTTCAATTTTAGGCACGTCAAGGAGGGCGATAAGGTCAGCGAATTTGACGAGCTGTGCTCTGTGCAAAGTGACAAGGCATCCGTGACCATCACAAGTCGCTACAACGGGACAATCCGGAAATTGTTGGCATAATTTTTAAAAAATAAATTTGATTTTGTTCATTCAGACACTACAAAGCCGATGACATTGCAAAGGTGGGACAACCATTGGTGGACATTGAGACGCCAACCGAAGATGAAGCGACACTGCTGAAAGAAGAAGAACATCAGCAAAAATGTTTGTCATTGTAAACTTAAGGTATAAGGTTATGGCCAGGTCCNGGGATGGGCACGTGCCCCCCCCCATGCCCCCCTGGCTACGGGCCTGGTTATGGCTTCAAAATATTTTTGCCGGTTTTATGTAGTTCTTTATGATATTTATAAAAATATTTATCAAAATATCAATCCTTTACACTCTACTTTTTTGATTGTTAGGCCGAAAAAATATTGAAATCCAGGCCCCCTTTCTATGAAAATTTACTTGTTTTTCCAAGATTATGGAATAACATATTCGGTTAATTTTTTTTTCGAAAATTTCAACAAAAAGGAATTAAAAATTTAGCTCTTCAAAGCTCGGCAGCGAGCACAACAACCACAGCAGTTCCCGACAAGATCCTCGCTTCTCCCGCAGTTCGTCGGCTGATCCGCGAGAGCGGGATTGAGGTGAAGGCAATTGTGGGCAGTGGAAGGGATGGACGAGTGCTGAAGGAGGATGTGCTGAGAATGATCGGGGGAGCAACGACAAATTGGCGGGAGCAGATGGACACCATTTCGAAGGTGAGTTTAAGGACAACAAAGAACAGCCGGGAAAATCCTTAAACTGGAAAATTGGCAGAACATTTTGAGGGGAGATTGGATCATTCGATTAACCGATGGGTTTTGAGCTCTTCCGAATTTCTCTGAATTTATTGATTTTTTGCAAAACCGACCGATCGGAGCATAAACCAAAAAAAAATTTAGTTTGAGAAAGTTGAAGAACCATCCACTTCCTCTTCCGACGATGATGATGGACCGGCAGAAAGGAAAGTGCCAATCAGGGGTTATACTCGCGCAATGGTCAAAACGATGAGCGAAGCACTGAAAATCCCCCATTTTGGCTACAGCGACGAAGTGAAAAATTAGGGACAAAATGACAAAAAATATATTCAATTATTTGGTTTATTAGGTGTTTGCGGACAGACTGGTCGAAGCCAAAAGGGCATTGGAACTTTGTGCGGAACAAAAAGGCGTCAAACTCAGCTTTTTGCCGCTGATCATCAAGGCAACTTCGCTGTCATTGCGTGACTTTCCCCAGTTGAATGCCAGTCTGGACTCATCAATGGAGCATTTGGTGTATAAAGTGGGTGAAAATTACGAAAATAATTATACGCTTTTATTATGCACTCTTACATAATTACTTTCTCAAAAAACAAAAATTAAGAGATCCCACAACATTTCGCTGGCCATGGACACCCCCGATGGACTTGCAGTGCCAAACATAAAAAATTGCCAGCGAAAAAGCATTTGGGAAATTGCAAGTGAATTGGCCAAATTGAGAGAGCGAGGGGCCCAGGGACGGTTCACGGCGGATGACCTGTGCGGAGGCACTTTTGCACTTTCCAACATCGGATCCGTAAGCTTAATACGAATTATTTGTAAATTTTTTTGGTCGATTAATTCCGATTCTTTCCCTGAATTTTATCGAAAAATTGTAAGTTTTTTCCAATTCAATTTATTTTTTTCCAGATTGGCGGCACCTACATGTCCCCGGTGATTCTGCCCCCGCAGGTGGCCATCGGTGCCATTGGGTCCATCCGCAAAGTGCCGCGTTTTGACGACAACGGCAAATTGGTGACCCGGCATGTGCTGAACCTGTCTTGGTCCGCGGACCATCGGGTTCGAATCTTCAGCTTTGCCATTGGATTTATTGATCTTTGGTCCCTTAAGGTCGTTGACGGTGCAACCGTGGCCCGGTTCAGCAACAGACTCAAGCAGTACCTGGAGGCGCCCGAGCTGATGCTGGCCGAACTGCGATGACTTGACGCATTTTACCTTGTTTATATCCAGAATACGTCCTGGGCTTGCCATATCTGATAATTTGACTGCTAGTCAAATTAAAGACCGAGCTTTTTTTTTATTAAAGACCGAGCTTTCACAAAAATCCTTAAATTAGCAAAATTATATTCATTTTTGAATCTATTTTTACCAACCATCGATTGACTTTGACTTGCCTGGTCTCTAATTTCTAACCCTTTTTAGCTAAGTTGTTTTCCGAATTCCTTCACTTTGTTCCAATTTTGTCCCATTTTCTTGCCTTCCAACTATGATGTGATATCCCCCGATTTCCCCCCATGTTCCACAATGTAACAATTTGTCCATTTCCCCGTGCAATCCCTTTCTTTTGCCCCATTTCTCCCCCATTGAAAATGTCTTTTTGTTTTATAATCCCCAAATCATTGATTGTGACTATTGTATATTGCATTTATTAAAAATTGTGATCATCTTCATCCCGATCAGCAGATCAAATTATTTTCCTCCTGCGCGATTGCAAGTATGGCACACATAGAAGAAGGAGGCCAGACTGTTGCCGAACCCGATGTTGGGCGGATGTCGCCATGGATTGGAGCCCATATAATAGGGGTGATCATAGCCACAGCAGGACATGGGATACTGTAGGAAGGAAATGGAAAATTGAAAAATGAGAATGGACAAAAATCACCGAATAATGGCCAAAATGATGGTAGGAAATGGCCAAGTGGGAGATAAAGATTACCGACAGAAGGAGGAAAAGGAACATGAAATTGGGGAACAGATGAAGAAGCATTGATCGGACGAAATTTGCGAAGAAAAAAAATGGGGCAGAACGACCTTTTGAAGCTAATAAAAGTTGATCGGAGGAGGGGAAGGGGGGGGGGAGAAGTACATAAGACGGAGAGGGATGGGGAAGGAGTGGTGGGGATGGGGAACTGTACGGAAATGGTGGAAATGCTGGAGTGGAAGCCATCATTCTGTGCTAATTATCAGGCCAGCAGCTTCGATCACGAAATCCCGATGTCCTCCACCGATCAGCTTCACCAATCGCCTCCTCACCTTTGATCACTGATCCGATCACTTCCCCCCTCTCCTGCAGATTCATCGATCATCTCTGCACTGATCAGTCACTCGATGTTGTCGATTCATCCGATCAGTACGGATCTGATCAGCTCTTCCGCCCTCTCCTGATCATTTGCTATTTTTACCATTCATTCCTCCCTTCCTTCTAAGCCCTCAAATGTCCTTTCGGATTTGGACCTTTGCACTTTTGGCGAACATTTATGATACTGTTGGAAGCCACAGAATTTTCGGAGACATTGAAACATTCGGTCCGATCACTTTGATAAGATTTTAGGCTCATTTTGTTCTCCGCTTAATTTTGTCCCTTTCTGTCCGCCGTCCGTCAAATTCCATTTGTGCCGGAAAATAATCCCCCGGGGGCACTAATCATGGCCAATGATTGACGGATGGCCCACCAATTCCCCCAGGAACACTGAAAGGGATGCAAATTTTATCGGTTTTTCACAAAATTAAAAACAAAAAATGGAGGTTAGAGAATTGGACCAAATCGGATATTGGGGACACAAAATGAAAAAAGGTGGCCAAGGGGTGGTGATCAGAGAGTGCGAGTGATCGAGACACTGATCAATGATCATTGGATAAGCTTGTTTTGTATTTTTATTTACCAAAATAAAGCCTAAGCGGGTGGAGAGAAGGGGAAAGGGCAGTGATCGGCGAGTGACTGATCAGGGATGGGCCAAAAATTCAACTTTGTAACTTTTTGGTGCCAGATTTGGCAGATCCAAGTGCCCTTTTCCCGATCAATTTGGACTATCAAAATTGCTCTTTTGTGTTTGTTTGTGGTAATCCTGAAAAACTAACGAGAGATTGCGAAAAAAGAGAGAGAGAGAGACAAAACAAAAATAATGGAACAATTCTGACGGCAAAAACGGTGGCGGAAGGGCATTCATAGATCAGAGCGATCTGTGATCGGAGTTTCCCCTCACTCAGGCTTCTGCCTCCATGTTATGCCTGCTCATTGTGCCTAAATAGTTGGGGGAAATGACAACGTCGATGTGCTTTTGGGATGGATCTGTACAAGTTCCTTTCCCCATTTGACATCCTACATGATTTGACAGGGTCCTCCCCCTTCCGATCACCCTCTCACTGATCAATCACCCCTTCCATTCTCCTGATCTGATCAGTGATCACTGATCGGACTCACTCCTTGGCGGGTGCCAGGGGCTGCATCTCCGCCGGCTGCTGCTTGATGGTGGTGGTGGTGATGGTGGTCACCTCGTAGGGCTCATCCGCCGGGTAATGGATGCCGATGAAGAACTTGTAGAGCCAAGCGCCGAGCAGAGCGCCTGAAAGAGGGAAAAGGACCACTCGTGATCTTTGGTCCTTTATCCCTACCGATGAACGGGGCAATCAGCGGAATCCAGAACCAGCGGTAGTCGTTGTATCTGGAGTGAAAGAAAGTAGAAGAATGGAGAATTGGATAAAGGATCAGGACCGGGGAGGGCAAGAAATGCGGGGACGGGGATATTCGGGGGGACTAACACGAGAAAGAAGCTAAAAGATTTTAGATAGGGGTCGGGAAGGGCAAAAAATTTGGAAGAAGTCGAAAATTATTCGGGATCGGTAGATAATATAAATGCGGGGACCGTGTCGGGGACAACCAAAAGTGCGGGGACGGGGGCCAAATCGATGTCCCTCTAACCCTCACTCACGAGAACACTTCCCATCCGTATCCGGCCAGCAGGGTGAACAGGCGGGGTCCAAAGTCTCGGGCCGGGTTGCACGGGTAACTGAGAGGGAAAGTGATCGGAGTGATCAAAGTGATTGATCTGATCGGAAAGTGCGCACCCGGCATTGTAGGCGAACGCAGTGCCGACCATGACGAAAGAAGTGCCGACCAGGAAGGGCTGCAAGTAGGACGGGTAGTTGTTCCGCTTGTCCGTGATGTGCGCGATGGCCAGACAGAACACGGCGGTGGCCACAACCTGAAGCAAGAGGGAGGGATACGGTATCGATCGATAATGATCAATGATCGGACCTGATCGATGAATCCGTTGAGCACACCCAAGTGGGGGGCCCCGTAGNGGGAAAGTGATCGGAGTGATCAAAGTGATTGATCTGATCGGAAAGTGCGCACCCGGCATTGTAGGCGAACGCAGTGCCGACCATGACGAAAGAAGTGCCGACCAGGAAGGGCTGCAAGTAGGACGGGTAGTTGTTCCGCTTGTCCGTGATGTGCGCGATGGCCAGACAGAACACGGCGGTGGCCACAACCTGAAGCAAGAGGGAGGGATACGGTATCGATCGATAATGATCAATGATCGGACCTGATCGATGAATCCGTTGAGCACACCCAAGTGGGGGGCCCCGTAGGAAGCGAAGATTTGGGCGGTGCCTTTGGTGCCGTAGACTTGGCGAGTGCCCCCGTCGAATTTGCTGATGGCATCTGGGGAAGGAGAAGGGGAGGGTGATCAGATCAAGAGTGGAAGGGATTTGATCAATTTTGATCAGATCAATCGATAACTGACCACAATAGACCAAAAAGGCGACGGCGGCGCCGAAGAAGGCGCCGGCCAGCTGGACCAGCGAGTACAGCACAAAGTGCAACGGCTTCAGCTCCTTGAAGCTCAGGAACATCAGCGACACCGCCGGGTTGATGTGGCCACCTGAGTTCAGCAACAGGGTTATGGGACAAAATTGGCCAAATGTAAATTCTTAGTACCCTATGGTCAGATATCAAATTTCTTTGATTGGGCCATAATTTTTGACCCTTTGGCCCAATTCCTTGGCTATGGGGCACCTCAAATTCCAGCCGGATAAAGAATTCAAATTTCTCACTTGGCAAAACTCTGAAAAATCCTATTTTGCCCCAAGTTCAGGTTTTGTGATCGTTTTATCTCAATATTACAAATTTCCAAATTTGTCCATTTCATTTTTGCCAAATTTGGCCCAATTTCCCCACCGGACACTTTGGCGCACACCGCGACACCGAAGGCGATGCCCAATCCAACGCCCAGGTTGACGCCGATGGTCTGGTTCAGCGCGGGCTTGGGCAGCACAGCCTGGGCGCAGACGCAGGCGATGATCAGGACGAGGAGGAAGGTGCCGAGGAACTCGCCGAGAAGGGCACGGCCCAGCTGGTTGCGCACCCGGAGCCGAGTCTGAACCTTGTCCATGGCGCAGAGACGGAAGACGGATGAGGAAGAAGCGGAAGTTGTGGGGAAGTTGGGGGAGGAGAAGGATGAATAGGCTAAAGGGGAAGCGGATGGATGATCAGAAAGGAAGCGGAAGAGCAAAAAAGGATGATGATCGGAGGGATGCGGAAGAGGAGGCGGAAAGATCCAGAAGGAAGAGGATGATGGACAGAAAGGATGAGGATGGGATGGATCGGAGGGAAGAAAAGGCTGTTGCTGATCGGATGAGGAAGAAGATGGAGACCGAAGCATTGAGGG
>LDKF01001261.1:26873-43256 GCA_001026735.1 Rotylenchulus reniformis
CCTTCAAAATTTACGGCTTCGGCTCCGGAGCCGGAGCTTTCGATTTTTTTCACGGCTCCAGCTCCGGGCTCCAAAAAATTTTGGCTCCGGCACCAGCTCCGGCCTTTCCAAAATTTTGGCTCCGCTCCGGCTCCAGCTCCGGAGCCGGAGCTTTTCCCAACACTGCAATTTACCCAGTTTTTTAAAAGGAAAATGTGCTCCTCTGTATATACCTTAATAACTTATTATAACCCCCTGCATTATAGCCCCACCCTCAAATACACCCCCACTCTGCGGAGGGGCCGAAAAATATAACCCCACCCTCTGCATTATACCACACCCTCAAATATATCCCACTCTGCGGAAGGGTTGAAAAATATAACCCCGGAGGTTATAATACAGTTTTTACGGTATATATAGAATATATAGGCATGTGAAAATTAACGAATCAAATCCAAATTATACGCAAAGATGCAAAGATAAATTAATAAAGCCCTTATCCCGTTATCAGAGTTAAATTCATGGTTTTTTTATTCGTGTAAGGTCCCTACTGATAAATTCAGTATTTTAGGCGCATTTTAAATTTTATCCATTTTTACCTTCTCTGCATGTGGGCAACTTGTGGTCCCATGTGCCATCGGAGCGGCAAAAGACACGCACAGATGATCCATGCAGCACTTTCTTGCTACCTTCTTCACACCGACAAAAGACATATTCATTGGCTTTGTAACCATCGGCAATTTCCTCTGCTTGGAAGCCATCGTAACCATTGATTTCGCATTCAAGTGGCGATGTCCAGTTGAGCGGTGTGCACCGCACACCTGATGTCAGGAAATTTTCTGTTTTTATCTGTCAAGCCAATTTTGTGAAATAAAAGGATTAAAATTTAAAAAAATACAATTATTTTTACCGTTAACCATATTAAGACCCCCGAAGGACTTTCGACCCTCACCAGAGGGTCAAAAAATCGACTGGTCGATTTTGGCAATTCATAATTGGCTAGCCGATCTTGACTTAATTCAAAATCGGCTAGCCGATTTTGCAATCGGCTTTTGAAGTCGGCTAGCCGCGAATTCAAGATCATAATCGGCTAGCCGATTTCAAAATCGGCAATAACATATGGTACTTTTGCAATTTATCCCTATGGCTGGAAATTTTTTTTACAAAAATGACCATTTTATCTTAAAAGTGTCTTATATTTAGGGTCTTATATTTTTTCAACATTTTTATCGACAGCCCATTGGAAATACGCTTCTACGATATTTGAGCCCCTGATATTTGCGGCCATGATCATATCAAAAACATGTTAGATAAATAAATCTGGTATCATAATAAAGAGCATAAAATTAGTTATAAGAGCTCGATCGTTCATATTGGACGATGTTCAGAATAAATTTTTTGGCCAACATTTGATTTTGATTGGCCTTAACATTTTTCACAGTGGATCAATCCGAAGCTGTATGAGCTTTATTTTTAGCTAATTCTTTGCTCTATTTTTTATATTAAGCTCTTTTTTCGTAAGTTGCGTTTGGACTGAATTATATCGAATGGGCCACAAATGACGACGGCACCAGAATTAGCTTGCTCTCTGCTTTTAAGATTTATATGAATTATTATTTCTATAATATATTATTTTTAAAAATTTTCGGTCATAATAAATTGAGCAGAATAAATATTTGAGTTACTAAATTTAATTATTTCTTACTTTTTAAAATTATATATATATGTTTTAATATTTTTTTTGCTTTGATCATCGAAACCTTGAACTTTCTATTTCAAAATTATTTCAAAAAATTCAGTATTTTATTAGGCATACATTTGGGTAGATCATGATCCCATTTGCCTTCGTTATTGCAGATTAGATGACTAGATCCGTTCAACGAGTATTTCTCACTGCATCGACAATCGACATATTGACTTTCTTTGTAACCATCGGCAGTGTCCTCGGTTTTGTAGTCATCGCTCCCATCAGTTGAGCAATTTAATGGCTTTGTCCAGTTGAGCGGTGGGCAAGCTGATGGCAAAAAATTTTTAAAAACCGAAAATTGAAAAATACATATGACTATGAGTATAAGGGTTTGCAAACACAAAAACGAGAGCTTGAAAAAGAGTTGAACTCTAAAAAACTTAAATTTTATTTTCTCGGCAGTGTTTGCCGGACTGGCTTTGGTCATTGACCAAAAATGACCAGGTCATGGTCAGATCATCCGATCAGTGACTACAACCCCTGGTCAGTCATCCGGTCATGACCGCGGTCACTGTCCAATAATTGGAAAAATGGGGAAATAGACTCCTAAAAACCATGAAAGTTTGAGAATTTTCATAGATTTTGCATTTGTGAAAATCATTATGCCAAAACATTGTTGACAGAAATACATTAAGAAAACAACAAGAGGTTTAATTATTTTTACTCGAATGATTTTATGTTGTTCCGTTATTACTGCTTGAATGATTTTTCGATGGAAAATTTTTTGTGAAAAAGTGGAAAATGAGGTATTTGTGGAGTTTAGGTACCCTTTTTACCCCCCACCATCAAAAATTTTATTGTATTTTTTCTCATTTTCAATAGTTTTAGCAAAATTCATGATGGAAGTACTAAAAGATTTCACTCTTCGCAATTTATTTGGGAAACTAAGCTTATCCGATGATCTATTTGAAGAATGGCTTAAAGAAATCGGACTTCTGCACAACCAACGTATATGTAAATGCGGGAAAGCGATGAAATTTTTTCGGAAAATGAGATCTTTTAATCCGCTATGGCGTTGTAATTCACGAAAAAATCACGGTGGAAAACGACCAGTTAAAGGCTATTACGAAGGCACTTTCTTTGCGAGGGCCCATTTGACGATAAAACAGGTAAAAATGAAAAGCATTTAAAATAAATTTGATATTCAGATTTTTGAATTCACATATTATTGGTCCAGGGCAATGCTGAAACAAAAATATTACTGCTACGAAATGAAATTAGATAAAAAAAAACCATCGTTGACTGGAAATTATTCTGCCGCGACATATCATTGATTGGTTTCAAAATCAATCTCATATGATAGGTATTTTTTCAAAATTGCTAGTTTAAAACTCAAGAATTAAGGTGCTGGCCAGGGCATTGTCGAAATTGACGAAACTTGCATCACTAAAAAGAAATACAAGCGAGGGCGTTGGATAAAACGCCAGCAATGGTTAGGAAGTAAAAGTTGGCAAAAGTCATTTTTACAGGTACAAGGTACTTCGGTGGGGTTGAGAGGTGTACATCGAAATGCTTTATTGTTCCCGTCAAAAAACGCGACGCTCCAACGCTACTTCCGCTGATCCAAAAATACATTTACCCTGGTGCCATTATCGTCAGTGACTGTAGGCAGCGTACAATAAAATAAGCTCTTTACCAGAGATGTATGAACACTACAAAGTGAATCATTCGGAGAATTTTGTGGACCCAATGTCAGGGCAGCACACGCAGACCATTGGAAGTACATGGCATTAGTTCAAGTCAGGGCATAAAAGTTGATATGGTACTCATAGGTCCGTTTTGCGAGTTATTTGTGTGATTTTTTGTGGCGTCGCCAGTTTGACGGACCTGATGTTTTTTTCCATTTCTGGTCTCAAGTTGCTCAATTGTACCCTGTTGATTCATGAAATTTATTTATTTCATTAAAAAATCGTATAAATTTTAGATGGTTGGGGGGGGTAGTAAAAAGGGTACTTAAACTCCGCAAGTACCGAAAATGACATCGATATATGAAAGAAAAACATTTATCTCTGCACTTGATACACACCGGAAAGTGCAGAATTTGATCTGTTTTGACTCCAGTATAGCGCATATCTAGTGTGAACAGTCCAGAAATCTTTATTTCACTGCCATAGTGAACTCTGGCACCTTCTATTTCTTTTTTTGAAATTAACACAAAATGGATTAAACAAGTAATAAATAGGGACCGGATTTTAGGACCCAAAATGTCAAAATAGGATCCTAAATATGATGGAAAAGAGGCCAAATAGGTCAAAATAGGGCAAATAGGATGAAAAGTCCAAAATAGGACAAGAAATTTTTAGTACAAAAGCATCAAAAAACAAAACATAGGACAAATCTTTTTAACTTAAATCGATTTTTTTCATACTCAAAACGTGTTTTTTAATGTTTTCTTGTAGGAATCTATGCGTAGAAAAAATAGGATAAATCCTAAAAATCCGTGTCCTAGTAATACCTAAATGCTCTTTAAATCTCCCTCCCCCTTGATTGCTGTTTTCCGTTACATGTTTAGACATGGATTGGAGATAGCACATGCTCTCTTATTTGCATTGTATCTCACAGGCAAGTCATGGTGGTGGGATTGGGGTCGTTTCGGCGCGGACCGTTTGGCGCCGATCGTTATAGCTCGGTTTAAAGGCAACTTTGGGAAACCAGTTTGGTGTAAAAAAATAGAGCAAAAAATTAGCTAAAATACTAGCCTAAGCCCATTCGGATTGGTTGAGTAGAAAAAAATTTATGACCAAAATACGTGATTTTTCCGGAATTGGCCGATACGGATGATTATTTTGGCCATAACTTTTTTTCTACTTGGCCTTTCTTATTTTTCTGATGATCTTTTTGCATATTTTAGCAGACATTCAGGGTTATCTTTTGACACCAAATATGTTTCTCTAGGTTCTGTTTAAACTGAGTTATAAATTAGGGCTGGCATTTTTAGGGAATTTCCCTAAGCCAAAATAGGGACCTATTAGGGAGCAAAAAAAGGCCAAAATAGGGACAAAATAGGGAGAAAGGTAGCGAAAATAGGCAAAAATTAAGCAAAAATAGGGAAATTTTTTTCCCCAAAATATGACCTAAAAATTCAAAAATTTCGTTTAAAAAAATATTAAGCCTTTTTAAAACCAATTTAACCATATCTTGAGATGTTTTCATTATAAAAATTGAAGTTTCACAAAAAAATATTTTAAAAAAATTTCGAAATTTTTTCAAAAAAATTGCGAAAAAAATTTTGAATAAAAAACTAATAATTATCCCAAAATTTTAGGAAAAACTAGAAATTTTCCAAAAAATTTTCGGAAAAAAACTAATTTTTTTTCCAAAAAAATCTAAAATTTTCGGTTTTTATTGCATTTTTGTGAAGAATTTCTTTAAAAATAAGCCAAAATAGGGAGAAAATAGGGAAAAAATGGCGAAATAGGGAAAAATTTAGCCGCGCTTACAGAAATAAGGGAAAATAGGGAAAAAAAAGTCCATCAAAATACGTTTAAATATGTCTAAAATCGTGTTTCTGAGCGTTTCCCTACGATTCCCTGTTTTTAAAAAAATAGGGAATTCCCTAAAAGTGCCAGCCCTAGTTATAATCATCGGAGGCGAAACGGCCCCGCGCCGAAACGGCCCGTTTCGATGGTGGTGTGGTTGAAAACGCAAGAGTCTTTCCTCAGCAAAAGAAAGAGAAAATTTAATCAGCGACCGGTGCACCCCATTTCTTTGTCGGTTTCCCTGTCGCGATTTCCCCATCGAGGTTTCCCCATGAGGGGGTTTCTCCGTCGTACCGTTTTCCAATCAGTTTTACTCAACGGTGGCGGTGCACCCATGTATAAATTTTGCTGATCGATGGACCCACGAGTATTTAGACGTAATAATAACGGGATATCTAAATTTTGTTGTTTTTTTTTTTTGAAAAATGAGGCAAATTAAAAAAATGAAATAAAATTTACAAAAAAGAAAAGAGCATTCAAAATAAATTTAAAAAAACAAAAATTAGTGCTTTCATAATAGGCCATAAGATCATAATTAAATTTGAATGATATGATTTATATATGTATGAAAAGAGGAGGGATGGGTCGGGAGGGAAGAAAGAAATTGGGAGGAGAAACGGTGACGGGGAAATGGTATAACGGGGAAACTTCGATGGAGTAAATCGCAACGGTGAAATCGCAACGGGTAAACCTCGGCATGCAGTGAGTATATATGTTGTAGTCGATTCTGCATTTCAGTCGATTTTGCATCGGTGAGCCGAACATTGCCAAACATGGGGGTCAAATGGATTGAAACTCAAAACCAAATATCCAAACCGTTTTATTGGGAGGTCTACAACATATTCTGAAGGTTTCAAAACATTTTATTCATCCGAACATGGTCAAAACATCATCCGAACATAAAAACATCGATAAAAAATACATTTGATGTTTTGACCATGTTCGGATGAACAAAATATGTTGAAACTTTCAGAATATTTCGTAGACCCCCCAAACAAACGGTTTTGGCATTTGGTTTTGGGTTTCGAACCATTTAACCCCCATGTTTGGCAAATGTTTGGTTCACCGATGCAGAATCGGCTAGCCGAATGCGCATTCGGCTGAAAATGAAGAATCGGCTACAACATATAGATATCACTCACTCTCTGCCAATGGAATTCCTTCGGAGTCTCAACCAAGGAGAGACAAGTCACATGGAAGAGAGCATGCAATGAATGATGGTCGAAAAAGGTGCTAGGTCGTTTCGGCCAAAAGTGCCAAAATGGAAGTTTTCCCTAAAAACTTTGTTACAGGAGTTAGACCAGGGGTGTGCACGGGCCGGCCCGGAGGTGGGCCGGCCCGGGCCCGGCCCGGCCGGGCCTAGGTGTCTCCGGGCCCGGGCCGGGCCGGGCCTGATTTCGTCCGGGCCGGGCCGGCCCGGACAGGCCCGGTAGGGGGAAAATTTTTTGACCGCAACTCCAAAAGATTGAATTTTTTAATAAAAAATGAAATGAAATTTTAAAAAATATTTAAAAAAATTTTTATTAATAAATTAATTTAACATTTAAAATTTTTTGAAATTTTTGAAAAATTTTTGAAAAAATTTTCAATTGTATCGGAATTCATTGAAGTTGAAATTTTATAATTTTTTATAGAAAGTCAAAGTAAATTACTTTTTTATTGTGAATTTTATTGGCAAAATTAGGGGAAAACATTAACCCTATTTATCAGCCTATGAAAATTTATAAAGTTTTAAAACAGTTAAAAAATTCTGAAAAATTTTTTGTTCATTAAAATTTTTTCAAGATGATAGAAAAAATCAAATATATTATTTGAAATCGCAATTCTTGATAAGTTTATTGTTTTAATTTGGATAAAAAGATGATTTTTAAAAATGGTAAAAAAATTCTGCCAAAAATTTTTTGGAAAAATTTGGGTAAAAATTTTTTTCCGGGCCTATCCGGGCCGGCCCGGGCCGGGGCCCGGCCGGACCGGGCCTGGTAGCGTACGGGCCGGGCCGAGCCGGGCCGGGCTTTTTTTATTGAGGTCCGGGCCGGGCCGGGCCGGCCTGGAGCAGGCCCGTGCACAGCCCTGAGTTAGACAAAAAGTATAAATAGTAAAGCTGTTCAGAATTTTATGCTGATTCTGATGGTATAAAAATTATTTCAAATTTTTCATTGCCAAAAATTCGAAATAATTTTTATACCTTCAGAATCATCATAAAATTCTGAACAGCTTTACTATTTATACTTTTTGTCGAACTTCTCTAACAAAAGTTTTTAGGGAAAACTTCCATTTTGTCACTTTTGGCCGAAACGACTTAGCACGGTCGAAAAATGCAAATAATGGCGTAGGGGATTAAAAGAGCATTTAAGGTAATTAATTCGTTTCAGGAATTGAAAACCTTTTTTCAGACGAATCGAACTATGTACAATTATTAAAGTGGTACCTTTTTTGCATGTGGGTAACCCGGAGCTCCATTCCGGATCGCCCCTACCGGGCCACATCCTATGCCTACGACATATGATACGTTCAGTAGCTGCTCCACCCGGCAAATAGTGTCCTTCTTCACACTGACACTCGATAAAATCATCGGGTTGGAAGCTAACGGCCTTTCCATCATTTTTGAAGTCACCTTTGCTACCTAAGTAGCTTTTTCTGCATCTAAGTGGCTTTTGCCACCCTATCGTAGGACAAGCTGAAATTGGGAAATTTTTCATAATGCGAAAGGTGGATATTGTTTTGATTATTTTAGATTGAAGCTGCAGAAAAATCTGTTGGAAAAAGTTAACAAATGACCAAAAATTAATGCGCCGATATTTTCTTTTAACTTTTTAGAAAAATCTGTTGGAAAAAGTTAACAAATGACCAAAAATTAATGTGCCGATATTTTCTTTTAACTTTTTTTTTATTTGGGAGACAATTCACTTATGTATTGAATGAAAGTATGAAAATCGGAAATATTTTTTCTTAGATTTTAAAAATGACCAAAATTATGATCCTCCTTGGGACTCCAAAAAGAACCATTTATTTGCCAATCAAAAAAATACAAGAAAATTCTTTTTCAAGAGATATCTCAAAATTCTATGCTTAAGCAGCATGGTACACTAGAATACATAAAAAAGAGGGGTGACAAAGTTCACCGACTACCGATCTGAACCAAGACAGGCTCAAGAAGCGAATGGATCGTAAACGAAAGTTTTCTTGAGAAAAGTCGCATGCGAGTAATGACAATTGGTAAAGAAATCGATTTCTAAACAAAATATGAACTATACATCGGATCCTACATGCTCCAGAAAATTCAACTTTCCTCTGATCACAATGAAGAAAGTTAGGGTCTAAGAATTCCTGTCGCGGATTGAATCAGGATCATCCGCGAGTAAGAAAGGAGGACGTGGTTGAGAAGCGGAAGGACACCCGCCGATTGATTGATTTTCTCTTTCTGGAACCTACTGGTTCCGGTTTTCAAACCGGTCGGAACCGGAACCAAACTTACACCCCTGAGAATGGCATTTTTGGCCGAAAATTTTAAGAAAAATTAAACTTAAGATGGTGAAATTTCCTCAAAAAAGCTGATTTTTTCATCCTAAAATGCACATTTTTCCTGCCCATCCAATATTACCTATATCAATTGTTGTTCTTTCTACAATTTTATATGTATCTGATTGCCCATCGCCCTCTTCTTCTCTCCTCCGCCCCCATCCCCATACTCCCCTAATCAAATTTTTAATTGGGCTTTTTTGATTGCTCTATAAATATTTTTTTAACAATGAAAAAATTCGTGATGAAAAAATCCACAGTTCATTTTTTAAAATCAAACTCTTAAAAAAAATTTTTGAAAATTAATTAAGCATGAATTTTTGATCTTGATTTTTTGCCTTTGGATTTAATTTCTAATATTATCTTCTTTTTTGAAATTTGAAAACTAAATAATTTTTCAATAATCTAAAAACATTTCCTGCTAAAAAACAAGCTAAATTTATTTAGTTTTTTTTATAAGGGAATATTAATTGATAAAATAAAAATTTTGTAAAATTTTTTAATTTTTTGGCTTAAAATGGCTGGTTCCGACCGATTCCGGTTCCGATTAAAAATCTGGTTCCGGCCAGTTCCGGTTCCATTTTTTGCGAAAAGTTCCGGTTCCGTGGCGCCCTAATTTAAAGCACTCTGCGCCAGGCATGGTCACGGATACGGATAATCCGCGGATATCCGCGGACACGGACGGATACGGATATGAAATTTTCAAAATCAGACGGATACGGACGGATAACGGATATGAGCTTCACATCCGCGGATATCCGCCATATCCGTCAAAGAAAAATGTATCGCTAAGTATGGCATTTTTTATCGAGATTTTACATATTTTTTGTTAGAAAATTTTAACATAATAATGAAGAATTTTTCTAACAAATCTAAATTTTTCTAATCAAAAAAAAATCAAAATTCTTAAGAAAACGACATGTCATTTCCAAAAAATTTTCTAATTTTTTTCTCGCTCGACGTTCGGTAATGGTGCAGTTTACAGGTCACGAAAAAATTTTCCATATAATCCTTCGATTTTTTTAAAATTCTTTCTTAAGAAATCGGTCCAAAATTTCAAAATTTTTTCCGGCGGCCCCTATCGGGACCGCCGGTACTCCCCCCCCTCTAATTTTTGCATATATTTTCGCTCCCTAGTAATGATCAAACGTTCATGGGATCAGAGATTCTTTAGCAATTTTGAGATCAATTAAAAAATGTTTATACTTTTTTTAAAAATTAGAAAATTTTATTGATTTCTTAATATTCTAAAAAAGCGGATATATCCGCGGATATCCGCGGACGGATATGGATAAAAATTGAGGCGGATACAAACGGATACGGATATGAACCCCAAGGATATATCCGGACACGGATTTGAAAAATCGTATCCGTGCACATGCCTGCTCTGCGCCTGTCTCTTTTCCCTTTCCTTCAGCATCACTGCCTGCCATCCCTCCGTCAACACCAAAACATCCCGAAATTATGGGAACCCTATCATTTGGACAGTGGTCATTTGGGCAGTAAATTTTTTAAATTAGAAATCAAGTCACGAAAATTTCTGAAAATCAAAAGTCCTATAGTATGAAAATTTTCCAACAACCAAAATTCCATGTAAATTTCAAAAAATCAAAGGACATGTATATTTTCGGAGACTAAAAGCCTATAAAAATTTTTATCTGCTAAAAACTTGTGAAATATTTTTTCCAATTAATTGGCCTATGAATATTTTTTAAAAATCCGAAGCAGCCTGAGAAAATTTGACTGACCACATTTCTCAAATTTTTCATAGGCCTCGAATGTATAAAAATTACATAAGCCTCTGATTTTACTAATAAATTTTAGAAGGCTCAAATTTTTAGATTTGTTTATAAGTAGGGTTACCGCGGGGTCCCCGCTCCCCGCGGGGTCCCCGCGGGGACCCCGCGGGGACCCCGTCCCCGTCCCCGCGAGGGTTGGCAGTCCCCGTCCCCGCGGGGACACGGGGACAAAATGCACCCCTAAGAATGGGGAAATCGGCCAAAATTGATCATTATTTTTGGGAGAAATGGGAAAAAATGACTGAAAAATAAAATTTTTCTATACAAATTTTTCATATGAAATGTTCGAAACAATTGAAAATTTTTCTCCGGCGGCACTGTCGCAGATTGACATGCGCTTCAGCCCTGGACCGGGCTGAAATTGATCGTTCTTTGATCATACTTTGCACTTGCACAAATTGCCCCCTTTTTGCCCCAATTCGCCTAATTTCCCCATCTCCACATTCCAACTTGTTTGTGATTTGCCCCCATTCTTTGATCACTCTCGTCAAAAACTGTTACGTGTCCTGTCCCCCAAACTAGCTTCTTACGTCAATCCCCCTTCCCCCCACTCTCATATGTGCCTATATAAACCCGCTCTCATGCCCCACAAAGGCAGTGTTGCAGCAGTGCCACAAAAGTCTTCCAGCAGTCCTCCAACAGTCCTTTCGATCCAGTGCATCCAGCCCAATAGCCCCCGAGAAGAGGCCCAGAGACAGCGAAATCCAGCGTACAGAGCGAGACCGTCAACAGAGCCCGACAACAACGTCCGATCGATCCACCATCCCTACCACCTACCCCCTCCCCCTCACTTTCCACACATTGTCCCATTTTCACCCTTGAATAAAGCATTACCCTCAAGCCCTTCTGATATTTGGAGTTCAAGCCGGCACCCACCGGCATTCTTTGTAGTGGCCTGGAGTCAACCACTACAAAATTGGTGACCCCGACGTGACCAAAACAACAACACAACATCACCATCAGTCCGGCTCCGAGTGATCAACCCGGCCCAAGTCAAATTGTAAGAAGGGGTGGGATTTCAAAGTGGAAAAAACGCATTTTCGATTGACCTCCGTGTCTCTCGAATTTGTGCTCAAGAGGGATAAGGCAAATTATTTGTTTGGATCTTCGTGTCCATTCAAATAACAAACTGAGCCTTTGTTTGAATCTTCGTGTTCATTCAAAGCTGAAAAGTCCAAGAAAGGACAACCTAACCAAATCCTTTGTTTGAACCTTCGTGTTCATTCAATCGAACAAACAAAGAGACCGAAAATGTCAGGTCCAATCCAAGGCAAAATCCTCGGTGCCTTGAAGACAATGGCAAAGGCCAAGAATGCGGCAGATTTCGCAGCACAGCCTGATAATACCGTAACAGCGACAGTGAATGCCTTCATCTTGGAAAGTCAGCATGCAAGGATCAAGCAAGAAATCCGGTTGATGGAGACATGCTTCGACGACTTGAGAGTCGCAAACAGTGCTTGGACGGACCTATTGAGGAAAATGTCGAGCGCAGACAGAGAAGAAGAATCAGCAGTCTACGACAAGTTTCAAAAGGACAAGAAGCTCGACGATAAGACAGATGAAGCAAGCGATAAGTTGCAACTACTGAGAGACCGAGAGGCAAAGCTTGCAGTACAAGCCAAGGTATACCGGGCACGAGCAGACAGAGAAGAGCGAGATGAGAAACTGGCATATGCCAGAGAGCTCCAAGCAGCGGAACAGGCGAAACCAGCACCTGGATTGCCAACAATGGCACCGATGTATCAGCTGCCAACAATGCAGCTAGAGAAGTTCAGCGGTCAGCGTAGCAAATGGCCCGAATTCTGCGAAAGCTTTTGCTCTGTGGTCGACGGAAGAACCGGCACCAAAGCAGAGAAGCTGAATCTGCTCAGAAGTCGTCTAGAGGGAGAACCACGCGCTTTGATCGCAGGGTTGCGATTGGAGGACAAGAATTATGATCTGGCCATGCAGATGCTCAACAATACTTACGGAGCAAAGGATGTGTTCATCCGCGACCTGTACAACGAATTAGCAAATCTACAGAGATGCAACAGCGTGAGAGACAGCAAAGTACTCCTACTGGAGATCGAACGAATCACGAGACAACTTGAGTATGCAGGAGAAAACATCAGCGGACCAGCGATATACAACGCGCTTGAGAAGAAGCTGACGCCCAGCATGTTGCGGACAATCCTAATCAAGAAGAGGGAGGACCCAGCGAGTTGGACAACGACCAAGTTCCGAGAAACACTTTTCGAAGCTGTTGAGAGAGAAACAGAAATCCTGGAAACTATGGAAGAATATGGACACAGGTCCCCGCACTCACAGCGACAGCAAAAATGGCCGCAACAGAGGCCACAGGAAGGCAACAGATGGTCTAAAGACCAACAGCGCAAGACAACGTTCACAGGATCGACTTTGTACAGCGAGAAACGAGCCAACAGGATAAGAACGGATTCAGAAGCAAGATCCGACAAATCCGGCGAGAAAGGAGGACGGCAAAGGCCACCCTACCCTTGTACATTCTGCGCAGGCAACCATTGGCACGAGGAATGCCACCAACATCCAACAACCGAACAGCGAGAAGACGTCATCAGAGAGAAGAAACTCTGTTACAGATGTCTGAAGAAAGGACATACCGCGCGAAGATGTCCAAAGCCATTGCAATGCTTCTATTGCAAACGATGGCACCCAGCAGCTTTGTGTCGTCGACACATGCAATTGAGGAATGAGCAATCGCAATCATCAGCCAATTGGAGATCACCAGCGAAGCCCGAAGACATCAGTCAGTGTAATGCAATAAAGAAGGATGGGGATAAAGCATTGCTGATGACAACTGATCTAACAATCTTCAACCCGGAAACCGCAAACAAAAGTATGGTTGCAACTGTTTTTATCGACCCCGGCAGCCACAAGTCGTTCATCACTGAAGAAGCAGCAAAGAAGCTGCAACTATCTTCAATCGGGAAAGATGATTGCAACATCATACGTTTTGGAGAAAGATATGCAAGGAACTACCCCAGCAATCGCGTAATAATGGGTATGATTGGCATAGCTGGCTCTCCACTCTTCACAATACTGCACACCACGAAGTTCATTGCAAATGGGATTCAAGGAATCAATGCACCAGCGCTAGACAGCGAAGAATTGCAGCAAACCAAGCTGGGAGGCATTGAAACAAAGACACCCGATGTGCTGCTAGGAATGGATTTGTGGCCCGAACTGAACGTATCCCCTGGAAAGAAGCTACAATCTGGATTTACGCTTTGTTCATCGCGACTCGGAAATTTGATCTGCGGAACGGGACAACTTGAACAAACAACGGAGATACAAAACGTCAACTTTGTCACCATGACCACTCCTCCGAAAGACAGGCCACATAGAAGAAAACAGCAGCAAGGCGACAAGCCATCACAGCGAACCACCACTCAGCAATCCGAGAAGTCCAGCGAGAATCAGCAGCATACAGTCAAAGAAGACTCGACAACCAGTGGGATTTACAGCGACAATACAGCGTCAGAAAGACAGGCGCAGCAGTTTCACCAACAACCAAAGCCAACCGTCAAAGATGTAATGCAACTCATTAAGCTTGTGCGAGCAATCCGACGAAACAACGGTACGAAAGGAGTGACATCACACCATCCTTTGCCGCCGGGAGTGTCGCAGATTGACATGCGCTTCAGCCCTGGACCGGGCTGAAATTGATCGTTCTTTGATCATACTTTGCACTTGCACAAATTGCCCCCTTTTTTGCCCCAATTCGCCTAATTTCCCCATCTCCACATTCCAACTTGTTTGTGATTTGCCCCCATTCTTTGATCACTCTCGTCAAAAACTGTTACGTGTCCTGTCCCCCAAACTAGCTTCTTACGTCAATCCCCCTTCCCCCCACTCTCATATGTGCCTATATAAACCCGCTCTCATGCCCCACAAAGGCAGTGTTGCAGCAGTGCCACAAAAGTCTTCCAGCAGTCCTCCAACAGTCCTTTCGATCCAGTGCATCCAGCCCAATAGCCCCCGAGAAGAGGCCCAGAGACAGCGAAATCCAGCGTACAGAGCGAGACCGTCAACAGAGCCCGACAACAACGTCCGATCGATCCACCATCCCTACCACCTACCCCCTCCCCCTCACTTTCCACACATTGTCCCATTTTCACCCTTGAATAAAGCACTACCCTCAAGCCCTTCTGATATTTGGAGTTCAAGCCGGCACCCACCGGCATTCTTTGTAGTGGCCTGGAGTCAACCACTACAGCCCCTATCCCAGTCCGTTTGATATAGATAGCCCTATATCAGGGGCGGATCTAGGGAGGGGTACGAGGGGTATACCACCTCTCAAGCCCCCAAAAAATGAAAATTTTTGTTAGTCGGAGGATGTAAAGGAGAAAAAAAGCGATAATTTTTCTTAATAAGTTGGTCTAAAATCTCAAAAATTTCTCCCGGCGGTCCCTATCGGGACCGCCGGACCCCTCAAAATGGATAAATTTGAAGTAAAATTGCTTAATTTTTAGAGAAAAATGAAAAATACACCCCTAAGTACCCCCAAGCCCATGGACATTGGTACCCCTCCAAGCCGAAATCCTAGATCCGCCATTGCCCTATATGTTAGCTTAAAATTTTCCACTTTCAAAAAATTTAGTCCGTGAGATTTTTGAAAAAAAATCCAACATTATTATAGGCCTACGATCTTTGAAAAAAATTTTTTTTAATTTTTGATTTTGAAAATTTTTAAATTTTTATAGACCAAAGAGAAGAACTTGAAAAAATTTTTTCATAGTTCTCGGATTTCTAGAAAAATTTCAAAATGTCTTAAAAATAATTTTTAAAAAGTTTTTAATTGATTTAAAATGATTTTTTTAATTGATTTAAAATGAATGGAAAAAATTTTCGAATTTTTTTTCAATAATTAAAAGACAGAAAAAATTCTTGTCCCCGCGGGGACCCCGCGGGGACCCCGCGAAAATCTGTCCCCGTCCCCGTCCCCGCGAGGGTCGCCAGTCCCCGTCCCCATGGTGACCCGTCCCCGCGGGGATTCCTGCAACCCTATTTATAAGCTTAGTTTTTTAAAAATTTTCACAACTCGGACTAAATTTTTTAGCGAGAGGCCTTTGAAATTTCTGAAAAATCTGTGGAAAAGTTTCGAAAATTTAAACCATGTAAATTTCGTGGGAAAATTCGAGGTATATCAAATTTTTGAACATTCACGATGTGTTAAATATTTGATTAATTCTAGGCTTGTGAAAAAAATCGAGGACCATGAAAAGCTGTTGATGAAAAATTTAAAAAGCCGAGTTTTTGGAAAATTAAAAAAAAATTACTGCCCAAATGATCGGCTTCCAAATTATGTGCTCCCAGCCTTAACACTTTTGTCCACATCTGGAGCTTTAGTGGATCGAATTCCAGAAACCCCACATAGAATAAAGCAAATCAAAAAATACAATTTTGTTTTTTTGTGTGAAAAGTTATTGAAAATATGATTTTTAGAAGCTTATAAAAATCAAAAAATATGTAGGCCTTTTTATGGCTACGAATGTCGGAATACGATTTCTAAGATATTCCTGAGATTGTAAGTTTATCTTTCAATAATTGGATATGCCAGTTAAAATTAAATTTTTTATTGTATTTTTTATATTATTTCTTTTTAACCTTTCTTGCATGTGGGTAACCCGGAGCTCCATTCCGCATTGGGGCCACATGTGAGATGTTCAGCTGCTCCACCCGGCAAATAGTGTCCTTCTTCACACTGACACTCGATAAAATCATCGGGTTGGAAGCTAACGGCCTTTCCATCATTTTTGAAGTCACCTTTGCTACCTAAGTAGCTTTTTCTGCATCTAAGTGGCTTTTGCCACCCTATCGTAGGACAAGCTGAAATTGGGAA
>LDKF01001262.1:4892-38691 GCA_001026735.1 Rotylenchulus reniformis
TTTTTTAAATAAAATATCAAAAATTTATATTCCATTAACATTAACGTGTTCACTTCGCATTAAATAATATAAATTTATATATTTTTTAATGATTCTGGTAATCGCGGCAATGGAACAATGTTCATCCAGTGTTCAACCAATATAATACACGACAAATCAATTAAAAAGTTAAAATATTTTATAAATCTAATTTAATTAGGAAATTAATTTATAGTAAAACAGTAATAATTAACAAGAAAATTAATTAAATAATGTATTTATATTAATTTAAAATTGAAAGAAATTAATTTGAAAGAAATTAATATTATAAATTTTCAAAAAATCATTTTAATTACTAGAATTATATTTAAAATGATAAAATAAAAAAAGATTAATCATTTTTCCACTAAAAGAAATCTTAAAATAAAATACCCTAGTTTATTTACATAGCACATAAGCTTATTTACAAGCACATAGCCATTAGCACATAAGCTGATCTGTTTGTTTCGCTTTGGTCAGTTATTAGCGCAGTGGGTTAAGCGAGAAATCAATTTACGTTCGTTGGTTTTATTATATTTCTTATGTATAAAGAAAGTTCAGGTATAAGCTTTGGTATTTCTACTAAATTATAAATCAGCCTTAATTATGTATATGAATGCATGGTAAAATAATAAACATTAAATAGTTAAAAAAAATAACATAAAGATTATTATAAAGCAATAGTCAAAAAACGTCACATATTAAATTTCAATATAATTAAGATATGTACGATGCGGTTTTCTTATAATAATTATACATTAATAGATTTTATTTTAATTTTATTTATATATAAATAAAAATATTAATATTAATTATTAATAGCATATTATTCATGCGAAATTTCACGCGATTATTAGATTTAGTATATCTACAAATAAGCCTATTTCAAACGAATGATTGAGCAACTCAATGGTTAAAATTATTATTCTGGAATTTACCTCACGAAGTATTGTACTTATGGATTCTTCAGCTGTGAAATAAAAAATTCTATTTTATTACTTAAAAACTATAAATTTGGCAATCACTCAAAAATTTAACATTTTAAAAATTATTTAAAAATATTATTAATAAAATTATAAATGATTTGCGCCTCTGCTTCAAAAAGTATTATAATAATCTCTATTATAAGAAAAATAATCACTTCTAGCTCACTTCTAATTCTTAATCTTAACCCATACTGTCATATGGGCAATATTTCCATTGAACATTTTCCTGCAACCATCTCAGAAGCATGCAAAAAATAAATAACTAACCCAATTCTCACCTAAATAAAATAATATCTAAATAATATAATTAGGTCTGATATAATATACTAAAATGATAACATTTTTAATAGAAATCATTAAATAAAAAATAAAAAAACAATAAAAAATCCTTTTTTTGTTAAACTAATTATTTTTAATGATTTATTTAATATTATGAATGTAAATTTTAAGAAAAAATTATGTTTTCATATATTAATATTCTTGTACAATAAATATCTTAGAGGGTTTATACACAAGTTCAATATAATTTAATTTATTTTTTTGTTTACCACAAAAAACGAAGCCATGAGAATAATAAATGAGTCGGGAAGTAGATTTTAAGAAATAAGATTATTTTAAAGTAATTTTTTATTAATTTTTATTTTAATAAAATAAAAAATAAACAAAAAGAAGTTTAATTCAAAACGTGAAAAGATGTTACTGAAGAAATTTTTTAAATAATAAAATCATTTTACGAATGATCTTTTTTATTTTAATTGTCAATTGATTAATAAATTAAATTTAATCAATATTTTAAATTAAGATTATTTGTAAAAACTGCTTCGAAATAAATAAAATAATAAAAAAGATAAAAACAATCAAGAACATAAAATATATATTTATTTAATAAAATGATTAAAAAAATTATTTTATAATAGATGATGATGATAAAATTAAAATTTGAAAAAAAAAATTTGTTCAATCCTTGAATGTATATGATTCAAATTCGGAACTCTCGAATTATAAATTTGAAGAAGATAACCATGTGACTGTAAGTTGAAAATAATGAATATAACTTATATGTTATTTACATATTTAGACCAAAAAATAAATTATTATATATTTTTTAAATTAATTTAAAAAATTTTGAAGATATCTGTAGAAATCTATATCAATATAAATAACATGAGTAAATAAATAAAAATTTATAAACAAAATGATTTTATTATATTCATAAATTTTTAAAATAATCCTACCAAAATATATGATATCGATGAAGATTAAGACTGAATAAAACTAGCATTGGAAAAAGGAATAAATTATTTTTATAGACCAACTTTGTAACAATCATATAAATTATTATTATATGTAATTATTTCGATAAAAAATCTTATCCAACAAAAGATTAATTTTAAAAAATTTAATACATGAAAAATTATAAACAATATTTTTATATTAAATTATTAAATATATTTAGTGCTTTATGTACTACATTTATATGGTAATTATTTCATGATAAAAAAATATTCAAAATAATGTTAAATATAATATTTTCAAAAATTAAATAAATGTTAATGAATTTACTAGGTGAGTGATATCCGTATTTGACAACCTTCCACCCAACATCTCCAACTTTTTTGAATTATTTGGATGCATGGTACTTAAGGTTTTACGCGGAACTAGAGATCTTATCATTTTTTAAAGCATGTCATAAAAATAAACCTAATGATAAATTTATTTAATCTAAAATGCAAAGTATGATTATTGGTTGTTTATTATGATATCATAAATAACTTATTGAATTAAAATTAAGATCAACTGTAAGCACAAAAAATTCATCGATAAGAAGTTAAATTCTTTTTCAAAATTATTAAAATAAAATAAAGAAATTTGATAAAATATTTAACTAAATTTGACTTAATTTGTTTAGATTTTTCATATGGTTTAAAAACATGCAAAACATATAATATTAAAAATTAAAATGCCAAGTCACTTAAATTTCTCTCTTAATTTCCTAAATAAAAGACATCATCTAAATTATTTTCATCGAAATTTGGATCATAAAAATGTAGATGATAATAACATTTTTAAGATTAAATTAAATAAGCCATAATAATGAATATAAACATAAAATTTTTAAATGTTATTGAACATACAAAAATAGATAATAATAATAATATAGGACGAATCAGATTTAGGGGATATAATAAAAAAAATTTTAAGCTGAAAAACGTTTATGATTTTTTTAAGCTGAAAAACGTTTATCATTTACTTAAATAATATTGAAAATATAATTAAATATTCTACATTTTATTTTTTATCGAATTTTTTTTACAAATTTTCTTAATATTTTATATTTTTATATAATTAATTTATAAATATAAAATATATAAAAACATTTATTTATTTTTATAATTAGAAAAAATGTCTTTGTACTTTTAATTTTAAATGCTTCCCCGTCATATTTTGCAGAAAATAAAAACTTATAATGAAAATCTTTTTAATTCATAACTGAATTAATAAAATTATTATTTTTTACTTTATAATATATATTTAGAAAATCGTAATTTTATCATAAGGAAAACATTACTTTTAATAATTTGATAATATTTTACTGAACAAATTTTATTTTATTTTTATAATCAGTTTTTAAGCTATTATATAATCCATTAAAAAATCAATTTTAGGTATTTTTACATGAAGTTTTATATTATTGTAAAAAAANATATTTAGAATATATTAGTGGAATTATACGTGAATTGTTCCCGTGATCCATTTAAATCTGATTGATCGCTGATCGTGATCTAATCTTATTCCGATCTGACCTATTCTGGGCCTTCGTTTAATCAAGATCTTTTTCGAAATACCAGGATTAGATCAAATAACCTATATGTATTTTTCAGTGACCTAAATGACCTAAATTTCTTTATCAAAATAAATTTTCAACTTATTTATTTTATCATCTAGAAATTCTGACGAATCTAATAAACTAAAAATCATAGAGATTGGATAAGAAAATCAGGGTAGTTTGTTGAGGGGAGGACAAACGCAAACTATTCAAATTTTGGAATGAATTTCCATTTTGTGACACACCTAACTGCCCTGATTTTTAATCCGATCTCTATTTTTATTTTATAGGTATGGCTTAAGGGACCCCCTTCCAAAAGTCTCTATCAATATTTGGGATAAAAAATCGGAAAAAAAAGATTCTGGGGAACGTTGAAAAAAGGTCTGCTGGTTTGGACTCTGAATAAAATCCTTGGGGCGCTCAGCGGTGCTAGCAAACTCCCGGAAAATAGAATTTTCGTGAAAAACATTATTTTTCGATATTTTTGAAAATTTTCGAACTTTTTGTTCGAATTTCGAAAAACTAAAATTACCAAAAATTATGCACAACTTATTGCTGAAAGTTTTGGCTTAGAAAGCTTATTAAAATTTTTTGGGGTATATATTGGGTTTTGGCACTTTTTTAAAACGCCATAGCACCCCTCAAAATAAGTACCAGTCTTCGAAATAAGTATAGAAATAAATATTTGAAGAAAATTCTTTTTTTGCTTAAATTACCAAATTTCTAATTATTTTTAAATTTTTAGGCGATATTTGAATTTTTCATTAAAATTTTTGAATTTCTGTTAAAATCCCGAAATTTTAGTCGGGATTTCGGGTTTAGGAATTTGGAATAGGATTTCGGGATTGGGCTCGACTCTGACAAATCTCGATCCCGAACATCGGCTGGGATCACGATCACTCTCTATGCTATTATTTACAATGCTTATTAAGCCAACAAAAATAATTAACCCAATTCCTCATAAGTCCCCTGATGATGACATTGACCTTGTCCCCCACCATTTTCATTCTCAATAATGCCGGATTTTTGCACATAACAATCCTTTAAGCCCTGTGAAAAAACCGAGGAACCTGGCCAGAAGCGATGCCAACACTGTGAGCCGACTTGCTACAAACCGAAGCCCGGGCTATGCACCAACAAACATTGTCCATGCGCTTACCAATACAGGAGGGCTATTTGTATTGTTTGCTGTGCAAAAAATGCATCCAACGAAAGCAATGCAAGAGATATTTTTATCCAGATTGATGAGTGAAAATTCGATGAAAATACAAAGATGCTAATGAGATTTTTACATAATCATTTTGTGAAATGGGAATATGGAAAATTCTGAAAATAAACGCACACATAAGCAGTCCATTAATGTGAAGATTCAGAAATTTTTAAATTATTTTTAATTTTACATATTAATACATTCTGTGTAATTGCATTGTTGGGGTTCATTTATTGTTTAATCAAAATAATTTCTACTACATACAGATGTGTAATTTTATTCGGATCAATTTTTATCCTTTCAAAGTGCATCTATTTGCAAATTTTCTATTAAAATTCTAATATGAAAAATTCTGAAAAGCTTGAAATTGAAATTAAAATAATATTAATTTTTCATGAAGCAAATCTGTAAAATTATTTTTATTTTATAGGTTCCAAAATAATTCAAAGAATCGGATTATTATAATGGAATAAAAATAAAAAAGAGGATCGTCAATGATTAATTTAAAGAAAATATGGAAGATTTTCAAATAAAATTGTTGATCTTCTCTCTTCTCCGTCCACTGATTCGTCCAAATTACCCAGATCCCTAGAGGAATAGGATATTTATAATATTTTTAAGAACTATTCGAAAGTAGAAAAAGTAGAAAATAATTTTATGAAATAGAAGGAAAATTTCTCTAAAATTTAAAATTAAAAGAAAAAAACAAATCCAATTAAAAATACTAGAAGTTTTGACTCAAAATGTTAGATTTCTCAAAACAAAATGGATTACAAAATGGGTTAAAAGATCTTTATTTTTTGAAAATTAATAAATTAAAATAAAAGATTAATTCGAAAAAACTCACGGCACTGAGTCCATTGCCCGGGCCCAAAATTGACGCAGCACAGCCTGGCTAATGTAATCTGCCGGCAAACGGTCCTTCCGGGTCCGAAGCTTGCTGTGCTTCCCCACTTTCGCTTCGTATGACATTGATCTGTTCTCTTTCCCGAACACTTCCAACTCCAGGGGCCTGTCCATGTTCTCCAACACCATTTTCAGTTTTCCCAGTTCTGCATACGTGAGAATGTCGCAGATCAGGCAAGTCAGTCTGCGCAATTTCTGTAACAAAAAACATGCAAATTTCATGCAGTAAATTTCGAAATGCACGCATTAACCAACTAATACCGTATTCTCTCTAAAAAAACGCTTAGGTCTAATTTTTTCAACCGCCTCGAACAGGGACTTTTTAAAGTGGACTTATTTTAGAGAGATGCTTTATTTTTTCAAAGTTTGTCAGGTAAATTGATTTTTTCCAAAGTCCCATCATTTTTGCAATAATTGACTATTTTTCGTAAATATTTATTTTATATGATAAATAAAAAATTTTAAATTTTGTAATTATAGTACAAAAGGAAAATTTTTTTATTAAAAATCATACATTCAACTCTCATAAGAGGTACTTATATAAACGAAGGAGCTTTTTAGCGTTAGACCTTAATTATGGTATATCAAAAAATTGTACCGTAACCGAAAACCCAGTACCTCCAATTTCTTAATCAAATCCTCTTTATTACCAAGGAATTAAAAAAAACATTGTGACTTTAAATCAAAACTGAAATACAATCTAATTTATTAAAGAGATTGAATGACATTTTTCAGTTATTTCTACAATTAAATATCTTTTTGCAATTTTTATTTAAAAATTCCCAAACACCGAATATTTGCGGCAATTTCGAACTATGTATTATAAACAGGGTTGTACACTCGTTCTCGTACTACGAATATAATAACGAAGTATGAGGAGCCAAAAAGGGCCGGTATGAGTACGAAGTACGACCCCATTTTTTTTGCCATAAAACTCGTACCGCCAAGCACCCCCTAGGAATGGCACATTTTAGAAAATTCGGAAAATTTTTGATGAAATTCCTTAGGGAAATAACATCAAGTTGACCAAATTATCTCCGGCGTCCCCTGTCGGGACCGCCGGCACCACTTTTACAGTGAATTTTTTTCACCAAAAATTGAATCGAATTTGAATTTTTTAGCAAATTTTTTCGAAATTTTCTGAAGAATACGAGAAAGTACGAAGTACGAGCTTTTTTGGGTGGTACGAATACGAAATTCGAGTTGTAAAAAGGCCTAATATGAGGAACGAGAGACGGCCCAATAAGCCCAGTACGTGGTACGAGTATGTGTGCGAGCAAAGTACAAAATGCACAACACTGATTACAACGTTCAAAAAGCCAATAAAATTTAAAAAATACAAACTCTCAAAACGTACAGGATTAAGTTTGATCAAATTTATGACGAACTCGGCAGGAAGCGGCAATTCCCGTGGCAGATGCAGGTACTGCACATAAATAAAAAATTTATTGATAATTTTTTATTAATATGTATTTTATTCGAATTTTTTAATTTTTTCAACCACCTCAATGTTGCCCTTGGCATTCAGTCCGTTGATTGCGGGCAAAATTTGCGAGTGTATCAGGCCACCATCATCAAGGATGCAATTAGAAAAACAGATGGACACCGAGCGCAGATGGGCAAGTTGAAGCACGGATTTGACGGCGGACAACAATCTGGACCAAGTAGTTGCAAAAAATAAAACAATTTTTCAATCGGATACATGGAAAAACGTCCCCCTAGCATCCCTATGTTGGACCGAAAGATAAGCGATATGTTGTTGTAATGTCAATCCTCAATTTTCTATATTTTCAGTTGAAGCATATTTATTTGTTTTGGTTGTTTTACAACACTTTGACCAAAATATTCCTTTTCTACATAAGAACCACATGGAGAGCTCATGGCTATTACATCAATTCTGTTCACCTGTTGGAGTTATCTTCGTCGTCGAAAATCCCGAATGAAAGGTGTTCCAAGAAGGGACAATGCTGGGCAACCAGATGGATAACCTGGGGAATTTTTTCAATTTTGAGCTTCGGACCCTAAAGATAAATTGTTACTTATTGTTAGGGTCCGAATTGCGCGGCTAATTTACGATATTTTATGATTGATGAGTATGAAAATGGGTTCATTATCAGGGGCTTTTTCTTTACCAGGAGGGGGCATTTCCATAACAGGGCAGATATTTATGAAAGCTTTTTGAAAAAAATCCCGAAAATTTTCAATCCAGGTAAACTTTACCAGAATATGTTAATGTCAGATCGATACTTAAAAATTTATGCTAAAAGATAAAAAAAAGAAAATGATCAAGAATCTATTATTATTTCACAGGTATGCAATGCAGTGGTTAAATGTAATAAAATTCACAAGTAATTGAATACATACCCTTGAATCAACAACATCCAACAATAGTGCCCTCAGCCTTGCGCCAATCAGTGCCAATGAATTGCCAAATGGATTGGTATCAGATTCATCGAAAGCGAGGCGCAAGTAGAAGAGCCTCAAAAAAGTGATTTTGTTCTGATCAATCGATAAAAACTTTTTCCTAAAAACTTTCCTCCTATTCCTCTCCTCCATTTTCTATTCTATCTTCCCTGAATTTTTGTTGTATTTCGTTATGATGTATGAATTTTGTCGTCGTCCTCACAAGGTCAATATCTTCGTTAACTAATATTTAGATCTATCTAAATTTTAAATGTTTACATAAAGAAATTAAGAAAAAAATGATTACAAATTAGAGTATTACGGGATCGGGATCCTGACCGGGATCCTGATTTTTAGGGATCAGGGTTAGGGATTGAACCGAAACGGCTGATCCCGAATCCATCATTACAGATTTCAATCCGAGAAAAATTTTTGAAGATTTGCCTATCAAATCTAAAGAATTTAATGTTTTTATTTACAATTGATTAGATTTACCAGATTTCTAATTAATGAAAAAGCGATATTTAAACATTTTGCTTATAATTTTTGAATTTTTGATCAAATCCCCAAAATTCTGGATTTAAGATAGTCCCGAGCCCGAATTTGAAAAGGGAATTTGTTATTCGGGATCGGGATCGATCCTGAAAATCGGCTGGGCTCCCGATCCCTTACTTCTCAAATTGGGCCAGCTTGGTCAGCCATAACTTGCTGAGCGGTATATGCATCGGCAACATCAACATGGCGAGTTGAGGACAATAGGAGGCAGCGAGTTCGAGCAGTTCATCGATGCACTCACAATCCTGCGTATAAAAAGGGTTGTTCACCAATAGGGGATCATTGATGAGCAGTGAGCGGAGTGAGGAAGGCAATGCCGGAAGGCACAATGATCCCCAGCGGGAGTCGGACACCGGAAGGCGCAACGCTTGCAGTGATTTATTGTTGTTGCGCAGCAGATTGTGCAGTTCCGCATGACTGCGCCAGTCCTGCCAGTGGATAAAGTCAGAAATGAAAGTTATCCTTGCAAAAAATTATTTTTTTTTTGAAAATTCCCTTTGATACCAAATTTTATAGAAAACCATTAAAGCTGGCAAAAAACCATTAAAGCTGGCAAAAAAAACCATTAAAGCTTTCCATTCTGGACAAAGGGAAAATCTGAAAATTAGCAAGCTAATAGGGTCAAATGAGAAGTACTTTCTGTATCACCTTCAAAAAGCTTAAAGAGAAATTAACAAACTTAAATTATGTGGAAAACATAAATTTAATGCATATACATAAATCATATCACCCTCTTACGATTAGAGTACAAACCCTGCTGTAGTACCTACATCTACTTCATGAACTACATGATGCGTTCCAATTTTTTTTGACAGCCCATACTAACTCACGTACCGTACTACTCATGTGTTATTAATAAATGACTGCTATATAATTGTCCCCTGGCTACTGGTACGTGAACATACAATGTAGGAGAAGTGGACACTCTGCAGACGCCTCAAATTGTCCGCAACTGCGCGTAACGTGTCCGGTCCCACACATGTGTCGAATCTCAAATGACGCAATTTGCGCATCTTGGTCCATTGATCCACGTGGAATTCCCCGAGTGTAGGAATGGCCAGCTGGCGCAGGTGTGGAGTGCATCGATCGATCAGCGCCTGATACTTGGCCAACTGAAAAATTCATAGTGATGACAAAAAGAAAAAAGCGAAACCTTTTCAATTTAAGTTCTATATTTTTTGAAAAATTTTCCAACAAAAAAAGTATATTCAGATAAAGATGTGGGACAGAAATTTGGAAATCAGTGTAATTGATTTTTTGGGAAGGAGTTGAGTTCTGATGCCAGGATTTAAAAAACCGCCACTTTTTTTAAAAACCGCCAAAATATCCAATTATGATATTTATTCTATGATTTTGTTAGTCTTGTTCTACCTGTGGTAGGCCGTTTCCTAAAAATCGGCCACCGGATAAAGTTTGGAAAATTCAAGTCGTTTTTTAAGAAATTTCATAATTATTTTTGCTTAGGAATAACTTTATGAAAAAATTTATCTAAGGGATGTCGGCCGATAGGGGGTTGTCGAAGAAAAAATGAATTTAGGAATTTTTTAAGGTCACATTTTAAATAAATTTAAACAAAATTAGATAATCAGAAACGGAACTCCTGGTATCAAGTTTAGCTTGAGCTCTAATTTCAATTACCGCCAGACGGTCTGGCCATTCCAACTCCCGTTTCTTTATCCTCAGTGTCCGGAATTCAGTCCAAGCATGTTTCTTAGCAACTTGGCTCCAATGTCGACAAACTCTCTCCAACCGAACACGCTCATTAGGAGGGAGAAGGGCGAAAATTCGGGCCTTAAATTACGGATTTTTTTTGATCAGAAATCCCTCAAATATAATTTGATGGAAGAAAAATAAAAATATTTTAATTTTAATAATTATGAAATTAATAAAATCGCAAAAAATCCTTACTAATGATTCAGCGGCCAAATTATAGATAGAAATAGATGAGGTTGGCATATTTTTTTAAAATGGTTTACTAAAAAATTCAAGTAAATAACAAATAAACAGATAAATATTATTGGAAAATGAAAAAAATCATTTCAAGAATGCGAAAAAGTTTAAAAAGCGTAGGGAGAAATATTGCTATGAATTTGGCATTTTCTTTTGCACATAATTTTAATAATGTAAACCATTTTTTGGCAACCCTGGCAATAACTAAGTATGTATATTTAAATAATCTCTAGGTTTACATCGGAGTAAAAGTGTAAAATGATGTTTATTAATTGGGCATATGTAGTCATAGTCACTATCAGTATAGCCATCACACCAATCAACTCGGGCGATCAGCGTCATTTTGAGTAAGAATTTGAATTTGAATCATTGCCTTTTGTTCATCTTGGTGGATTAAGGCAACCCATCTTGGTACGGTGATGACCTTTCCCATGAATATTGTATGGGATTACCATGCATAACAATTTAAATACGAAAACGAACGGACAATAAGCGCATCCAATTTCCATACATTCCTTCAATGTTTGTGGCATCTAACGATGCTAGGTCGTTTCGGCTAAATGTGCCATAATGGGCATTTCGGTTAAAAAGGCCAAAATAGAATTACTTGTCCTTAAAGCTTTTTTTGTTAGACTTGTAGACAAATAGTATAAAAGGCAAAATTGTTCAGAATTTTCTGCTGATTCGAATGGTATTTTAATTTTTCTACATTCGGCCAAAAAGTTCGAAATTTTCCCGAAATACCGAAAATTAGGATTTTTAGGGGATATTTCGAATTTTTTGGCCGAATTCGAAAAATTAAAAATATTTTTGAATCAGCATAAAATTCTGTACAATTTTGTCTAGCAAGTCTAACAAAAAAGTTTTAAAGACAAGTAATTCTATTTTGGCCTTTTTAGCCGAAACGCCCATTATGGCACTTTTAGCCGAAACGATTCAGCACGGCATTTAACTAATTCTATTTCAGCACGGCATTAACTGTAGGGATGAGAATTTTAGGTGATAAAAAATTGAGAATTTTCATGTATAACTTGGTTTGATGAATTATTATGCGAAATTTAGCACAAAAGTGCAACAGAAAGGATTTCATAAGCCAGTCAAATTTCAAATTTTTCGATAAAAAATTTGTCTATTAATTACATTTTCCAAAATAATAAGCTTATTTGAAAAAGTTGGCTAGGTTGATTTTTGTCAAAAGAATTTAACACGATTAAATTCAAAAAATATTGGGTATCAACTTTGGCGCATTTGAGGTCAAATTTCAAAAGTCCAAATGCTTCAAAACGTCTTAAAAAAATAAAAAGTGTGAGGTGTTTAATACCTACAAATTCCAACTCTATTCATAAGAATAAAGGGTTAAAATCCTGGAAATTCAAGTAAAAAATAACAATCACTACATTAACAATGAGTTTCGCCTTTTGAAGAACACCACAGGATACTGAAATAAGATTTTTACATTAGAATAAAATTTTTATGAGATATTTCCGAGAATTAGACGCATCAAATTTCTGCTAACATTTCCTTTTTTATAAGTAGATTTGGCTTCACAAAGTCAAAAAATAGTTTTATTTAGGACAATGTCCCGGGGTGCTATGTAGGTATTGGGCTAGATCGAAAATGGAAAAAGCAGAAAATATTAATAGATTAATTATCAACTCATCTTTAAAATGGAATTTAAAATTGTTTTTATTTATAGCAATTTTCGTACAAAAAATTGATTCATCAAAATAATGGTCAACGAACAAAAACCACAGCAACAACTTCAAGACGGAGCTCAAAATGAAATTATGGAGGAAGACAAACCTGAACCGAAACAAGAAGGATCTGCTGCAGAAAACGGCGAAAACCAACAGCAGGATGAAGAAGGTCCCTTGAGGGACTCTTTTGAATATTGGACCAAATAAAATTTCAAAAATGATTTACTGAAAAGTTTAAAATAAATAAATAAATTTAATATGATAATTAGGGTACGGAATTATAGGTACCGTGAAGTGCCAAAATAGAAAAACATTAGTCCCGGAAATTATTTGAAAATAACTAGCTCAAGACTACAAATTGCATAAATATGCACAAATTATATTCAATTTTTAGTGTAAAATATTTTTTGGAGATAACGAATCTTCGGAAGAAAAAATCGAGTATAAATTTCTGCATATTTTGTCTTTTAAAATAGTTTCTAGGACTAATGTTCGTTTTTACACTATGTATCGGAGAAAAAATGATCCAGTGTATACGTGAATTTTATGGATATCCATTTTTGACGGTAAATTACAAAAAACTTTTTTAGCTTATGTCAAATTTTGCAACATGCCTTATGATAATTATTTCACTCAAATTTTTATGCTCATATTTTGAATTAAGCAAAAATGCAACAAAAATTCAAAATTTCGATTTAAAAAAATTTTTTTGAAAAGAAAATAGAATATATATTTTTGCTTTTGGTTAAGTTTTCATCATAAAAATTTATCAATTAGAATGAAATGTTTAAGTTTTATTACCAAGTTTTTATTTGCAATTTTTGCATTATTTCTCCATTAATTCCGCGCCCTGTTTTTTTTACTTTATTAGCCATGATTTATAGAACAAAAAATAAATATGAATATAGTGGCATTTTTAAGGGGTTTGTAGGGTATAAAATTATCATTTTCCCGTCAAAAAAATTATAAAAAAATATAAAGATTTGTTTCATAATTTTAGTGCCTCAATTCACCGATGAGCAAATGGAACGCAAGGTGCTTTGTCGCACTTTTGAAGGCGAAATCGTCGAGGTAAAAGTTCATCATTTTTTCATAAAAAATAGCACATCGACCGTAACAACAGGCTCCATGGCATTTGATGGTCCAGTCTCATGCTTTCTCCTACATGTGGTCAGTCAATGCTATACTTTTTTGGATCATGGGAAAATAAAGGACTGTTATTAGATTTTAGATAGAGCACGGAATTTAAAAAACCCGGATCCGGACCCTGATTTTGAGGACACCCCGGTCCGGGACCCGGAGTTCGGGAAAATCCGGGGTCCTCAAAAAAAGTCCATCCCGGGTCCTGGTCCGAACACTAATTTTAGAAATTGAACGTAAGAGGATTCTAAATCCAACAAAACATTATTTGGCGTTCCAGGGGTTTTCAGAAGCCAAAATCACAGTATTTTACTATAATTTTCTAACAATTATAAATTATTATTTTTTCTCAAACTGATCTCACCCAAATTTATTTAGGGACAGTCTGAGCCTTGAGGATAGCTTCTACAAACCTGGAAACGAACCTTTCATCTTTCCACTCAATGAAATTGGCCAAGAGTGTTTTGGTCGTATTCTGAGTGGATGCACCAACATCATGGTAAGTTATATTGTCGATTTTATATTTTAAACATTACAATAGTTTCGGTATTAATAATTTTAATTTATAAATATAAATTAAACATCAATTTGTAACATCACTTACGGCCTTAGGTCCAATCTAAAATATCATTGAGACAAAATGCAAAAAGAGAACATCAACAGACAAAAATAATTTTTGGAGAATAATAAAAAATTATAAAAATAAATAATGCAAATAAGAGATATGTAAATGCAATTTTTAGGACAATAAATTTATATTTTTATGGATTTAAAATTAAAATTGTCTAATTTTTTAATTATTTTCGACTTTTTTAATTCAATAAATTTTATACAAATCACAAAAATTGAGATGAAGAGCCGGGATGTCTGCCAATAAAAATTCTTTTCCATTATTATATTTAAATAAAAATTTGTATTAAGGTCTTCCTGAGCCAACTGTAAAGGAAAATCCCACTACCACCGAAGTTTTATTTTATTTTTTCTCTTAAAACCATTTACACAATTTCAGCGGATTTGGTTTGAGTTCAGCGAATGGGAGCGCAGTTTCTTCGATGTTGATTTCGAGATGGTCAAGGAGTACTATTTGGCTGCCAACTTCCTGGACTTGCGTTCACTCTATCTCTACTGTAAGACCACAGCTCTAAAAGGCCCGGATTATCTTTAGCTCTACACAAATATGTTAATTTACATAAGGGTGATCGGTTGAAAAATGAACGAACCATTGGAATCGATAAAAGTTCGAAATTTTTTTATCTTACAAATTTTCGAAAATGAATTTTCACGAACACTTTGATGCTATATCAGTATCGAAATGTGTCCAACCAAATATATATTCTTTAACTGTTTTTAGGCGNATCACAAAAATTGAGATGAAGAGCCGGGATGTCTGCCAATAAAAATTCTTTTCCATTATTATATTTAAATAAAAATTTGTATTAAGGTCTTCCTGAGCCAACTGTAAAGGAAAATCCCACTACCACCGAAGTTTTATTTTATTTTTTCTCTTAAAACCATTTACACAATTTCAGCGGATTTGGTTTGAGTTCAGCGAATGGGAGCGCAGTTTCTTCGATGTTGATTTCGAGATGGTCAAGGAGTACTATTTGGCTGCCAACTTCCTGGACTTGCGTTCACTCTATCTCTACTGTAAGACCACAGCTCTAAAAAGCCCGCATTAACTTTAGCTCCACACAAATATGTTAATTTACATAAGGGTGATCGGTTGAAAAATGAACGAACCATTGGAATCGATAAAAGTTTATATAAGCCACCTCGAAATTTTTTTATCTTACAAATTTTCGAAAATGAATTTTCACGAACACTTTGATGCTATATCAGTATCGAAATGTGCCCAACCAAATATATATTCTTTAACTGTTTTTAGGCGCTCAAGAATGTGCACGCTGCATAATGGACAAAGACCCGGAAGTGATTCGAGAAATGCTCTGCTTGGACGACGTAAGAACTGTGCTTAAAATCAAAATTATTAATTAATTAATAATTTATTAATTGAGAAATGATGGTATTTTGAGCTGCTTAGGTACCTATTGACCTAGCATCCATTTGCATCATAAATATATATAATATTGGATAACTCCTCCACCCCCGTTAAAAATTTGCCACCCCCCCCCTGCGTTAACGGAAAAACACCAAAAAATTAAAAACTTTTATCTGATGAGATCAAATCAGTTATAGGGTAAATTTTAGTTAGGCTTACTTGATAAAATGATAAATCTGATAATAGAGAGCAGAGGGAGAGAGGAAAACATAGAAAAATTTATTCAAAAAATAATTGGCCCAATTAAAAATCCCAATAGAATGGGTGTCCAAATGTGTTCCGCTTTGGGAGCCTTTTTTGTTAAAAGAAAATTGAAAAATGGAATAAAAAAATATTACAGGACATGACCGATGAGGAAAAGGCGCGCATCTGTGCCGAGTTAAACGGTGGTGAACCAGGCCCGAGTGGTACGGATGGAGTCCTGAATTGTCAGCCCAGCTCGAGTGGTACCAGTACCAGTACCAGTGGAGATCAACCAATGATGGACGAAGCCGCTAACGGACACTCATCGGCGGCAACAGACAAGTGCGTATTTTCACGGCTTATTTTCATAGTGTAATTTTTTGGGTTTTTTCTAGAGCTGTTCGAAACTCTCGGTTTCGAGTTTTGAATCCAGAAAAGTTTCGGTTTTTTGGTTTCGGTCATCGAACAGGGAAATTTCAGATTTAAAACAGCCCTAATTTTTTCGTAGATAGTAGGAAAAACAATGGAAAGTAAAAATTTGATTAAAAAACAATTTTATCAATACGCTTGTCCATTTATATCGTTTTTGATTTTTATTATAGATTAAAAAGTGTCAATGTGTTTTATGTAAACATCGCTAGACCAAAAGGGCAAATATCTCTATTTAGAAAAATGTTTTGGATTTATTCCTTTTTAATTTTTTCGAATTTCTTTCATTTGAATTTTCTATTAACGCATATTGTTTTGTGAAAATTGCAAAGGGGTAAAACAATTAATAGATGGAAAATCAAACATAATTAATTCTGTTTAATTAATTTTTTTTATTTCATACCATTAACCCCCATATATGAAAAAAATAAAAAAAATCAAATAGGAGAACATTTCTATTAAATAACATCTTATGGTTTTGCTTAAATTACAAACTTTGATTTTTTCAGAAATTCGCCTTGATGTGTTAGCTCTTGTGTTGGAATACCCTTGGAGTACATGGAAAATCTCGCCTCAACAACCTCCTAATTTCTCATCTGTTGTTATCGTTAATTACTAGGGCTCAAAATTTAAGGCAAATGCCTTTTTGCCTTTTTTCGTGCCTTTTTTGGTACTTTTTTCCATTTTTCGTGCCTTTTTGGCTATTTTTAATGCCTTTTTTAGGCGCCTTTTTGGCGATTTTTTGTGCCTTTTTTGAGCCCTATTAATTACTTTTGGACTTTTTGGTTATTAAATTTATTTTTCGCTTTTAATTTATTTTTGTTTTCTAAATAACATTTGCAATTAAAACATCGGTTGTAAGGTGTGTCCAATAAATATAAGTCCACCCTCAATTTTGACTAGTTTGTTATGTTCCAGTGAGCGGATTAAGCTAATATTTGGTGAATATGCACGAAATAACAAAATAATAATGTATGCAAAATTTGAAATGTCAATATCAAAAATAAAAATGAGTTTCCAGTTGAGGTCCCAAAAATGGGTGTCCAAAAAATATAAGTCCACCCGCCCAAAATCCTCTTTTCAATAGAAGGAAAAATCTAAAAAATTCATGCGATCTCATATGGGCTAGGTGATCAATTAATGCTATAAAAATGACCCACTCAATTGAGTGCTTCATGGAGATTGGGATACCCCCAAAATGACTTGAAAACGGGATTTTTGGAAAGAAAAATTCTTACTAGCCTGAAATCCCTAACAATGAGGCCTGTTTTTCTGCTNTCTTTCCAAAAATCCCGTTTTCAAGTCATTTTGGGGGTATCCCAATCTCCATGAAGCACTCAATTGAGTGGGTCATTTTTATAGCATTAATTGATCACCTAGCCCATATGAGATCGCATGAATTTTTTAGATTTTTCCTTCTATTGAAAAGAGGATTTTGGGCGGGTGGACTTATATTTTTTGGACACCCATTTTTGGGACCTCAACTGGAAACTCATTTTTATTTTTGATATTGACATTTCAAATTTTGCATACATTATTATTTTGTTATTTCGTGCATATTCACCAAATATTAGCTTAATCCACTCACTGGAACATAACAAACTAATCAAAATTGAGGGTGGACTTATATTTATTGGACACACCATAAGTAAAATGTTCAAATAGAATTTTTTACACAATGAAAACTTGATTACCATAAATTTGAGCATCATTATTCATTATCGTGCTGAGTCATGGGCGTTTCAGCCTAAAGTGCAAAAATAACATATCAGTCCCAGAAAACTTTTTTGTTAGACCTGTTAGACCAAAAGTATAAAAGGAAAAATTGTGTAAAATTTAATGCTGATTCTGACGGTATATTTTTTTTCGAAATTCCTACAAAAATGTAGAAATTTTTCTGAAAACTCAAATTTTTGATACTTTCGACTTTTTTCGACATTTTAGTCGGAATTTCGAAAAAAATTTATACCATCAGAATCAGCATGAAATTCTGCACAACTTTGCCTTTTATACTTTTGGTCTAGCAAGTCTAACAAAAAAGTTTTCTGGGACTGAAATGTTATTTTTACACTTTAAGCTGAAACGCCCATTTTTGCATTTTAGGCTGAAATGACATAGCACCATTCATTATAAACAGGCAGCTAAAGAAGCAAGTACTTTCTCTTTTTTGAATATTTTTGATTTTTTTATTGTTTTTGATTTGAGAGTAAAGATTGAGAAAAATGATCAATGTCTTAAAGAAATTTACCAAAAATCAAACTTCCTGTAATCGGCCCCTCCCCGACTTCATTATTTAATACAGTTAAAGTTTGTTCAAAAATTATCATAAAAATAAACTTTCTTAAGAAAACATTTTTTCCAGAAATCTTCCACCGATTGCCAAATATATGGCGAATTTTTTTTTGGGCCAATAATTTAATTGGGCCAATAATAATTATTTCTATGAAGCAAAACTTCAAAAAAATTCACTGAAGCAGATCATTAGGATGAAAAAAAGAAAAACATGATCATCAAAGAATTAATGTTAAAGATAATAAGGAAGAGATTCAAATGAAAATATTGATCTTTCCTCTTCCAAGGAGTCGTCCAAATTGCCCAGATCACTAAAGGAATGGGAATTTTACAAGGTAATATTTTTTAAAAAAATTATGAAATGAAAGTAGAACCATTAAAAATATATGTATAAAATGAAAATTCAAAAGAACTACCAGATATTTTTGACTCAACAATATGGGAAAAATTATTATTTCTTTAAATAAAATGGAACAATATAATTTTTTATAAATTATTAAATCAAAATAAAAGTTTAATTTGAAAACAAAAACTCACGGCACTGAGTCCATTGCCCGGGCCCAAAATTGACGCAGCATAGGCTGGCTAATGCTTTCCGGCGAATGGCCCTTTAGGATCCGAATCCTGCCATGCTTCCCCACTTTCGCCTCGGATGAAATTTTGCCAAACAATTCCAACACCAGGGGCCTATCCATGTTCTCCAAAATCATTTTCAGTTTTCCCAGTTCTGTATTCGTGAGAGTGTCGTGGATCAGGCAAGTCAGCTTGCGCAATTTCTGCAACACAAACTGATACTTAAAACTTAAAAATAAACCCTAAATAAGTAAAAACACGCAATTAGCGGCAAAATTGTGCGGCATACATTTTTATCCAAAAACCCAGTACCGTAATTTCTGCACAATTCCCCTTTATAACTATGGAATTAAAAAAAATGTGACTTCAAATCTAAACCGAAATGCAATGCAATTTTATTAAAAAGTTTGAATGACATTTTTAGTGATTTCTATTAGAGACAGATCACGTTCCGTGGTAAGTACTCGAACTAATATTAACGAAACGTGCTAACACACGTACCAGTTTTTCCACGTGCTTTTAGAAGGTGACTACGTTGTACATTTACGATAAAAATTGGGCGCCGATTGAATTGCTTTGAACCCTCGATCTTTCGATGATTTTCTCTTTATCATATATTAACTTTTCGCGGCGAGGAAAAAAAGGAAAATTGAGAGATAACATTAACAGACACTGTAAATTCGGTGAGTGGAATTCTCTCGCTTTTCTACGCTGATTTTACCATCTACCTACTAGTAGGTGATATTGATATGTTTTTGCAAAATGTCTAACTCTAAATACTCTAATAAAAAGCATTTTTACAATTTTTATAAAATAATCCCAACCACCGAATATATTGAGGTTATTTCGAACTTATTATTTCAAAAGGCCAAAAATAAATAAAACTAAACTCTCTTTCAAAACTTACAGGATTAACTTTGACCAAATTTATGATGAACTCGACAGGCAGCGGCAATTCTCGAGACAGATGCAGATACTGCATATAAATAAAAATTTTATTGCAAATATTTCGTCGACACGATTTTAAATTTTCACGTTATTTTTAATTATCTCTAATTTCAATTGTAATAATATTAATCCAGCTTGTATGTAGGGATCCCATATATATGTACTTAATAGTTCTAAGATTTGGACTTATTTTGAGGGATGCAAGTTACCGATCTTAGAAATTAAATTACTTATTTTAAGATTTGCGTTCATTTTAGCTAACTATGTTTTTTAATATATTTTTGGATTTTTGGAAGATTTTTTTCAAAGTAAAAAGGTCTTATTTTTTCAAAATTTTCTCCGGCGGTCCCCTCTCGGGATTTTGCACCCTTCTTTATAATAGTTTTTAAGTAATTGGTCCAAAATATTCAAATCCTCCGGTGGCCCAGGTTCCCTCTTTATATTTTATTTTTTCTTTTAAAAATCAAGCACTTCTATTCGCGAGCGTGAATATTGATCTCAGTTGTGTGGAATGCATAACAAACTACTTATGATCGAAAACTGTTGGAAAAATCTTTCAATAGAGAAATAATCATGAATTCGCTTTGAATCAAGAATTCGATTTTTTACTTAATATTGGCGAAAAATATGCGTTTTTAAAAGTGTCCTTATTTTTGACCCTAAAATCTTAGATTTTGATCCTGGTGTCCTTATTTAGGGGTCTTGTGAGTTGAGAGCCCAGAAAAATAACCAATTTTGTTAAGAGGGTCTAAAGTTGTCTAACGAAGTGGAATTGGGAAAATGTTCAAATTGTGCTATGACGTTACAAAAAAACGTCCCTAAATTCAAAATATCATACAAAAATTTTTTAGAAGAATGCTAGGCCAAAAAAAGCGACAAAAATATGCAGAATTTTATGCCCTATCTTTTGTTTTTATTTTTCGAATTTCAAACAAAAAGTTAGAAATTAAATAAAAAACTCGATTTTTCGAAAAATTTGAAAGTTTTTATTTGAATTGAAAAAAGGCCAAAAGAAAAATTCTAAAGAATTTCTAAGAAAGCATAAAATTCTGCACATTTTTGTCGATAGAAGTATTGGCTCATTAAACTTCTAAAAAAAGTTTTTGTATGATCCAGCACCATTCAAATCAAATGGGTCATCATTCAAAAACTTTCAAAACAAAATGTCGCCAAACATCAAAATTTATTGTTAATCCTTGTATGGCCATAATTACAAAAGCAATAACCAAATATTTTTCTATTTTAGCCGAAATTTATTTATTTAAATTTTAAATCAAGAATAGTTTTTTAAACTAGAATCAGAAAATTCACACCAATTTTTTGCATACTTATTTTGACTTGTTGACTTTCAAAATTTTCGCAAAACCTTAATTTTCGATCTTTTCAAAAAATAGGACTTTTTAAGGGAAATTCGAAAATTAAAAAGATCCTAAAAATAGAGCTTATACCTAATTTTGCAATCTTTTCCTTTTTAATTTTGATCTAACGAGGTTTGAAAAGTTTATAAAGAAGTAGCTAATGTCTGCGCGTTTTTTGTAAGCCCGATGTTGAGCCATGATCCCTAACATTCATTTCTTAATACCAAAAATGTTATTTCATGGGTTTTCTTTCCGTTTCGACATTTTTCGAAAATTTTTTTTAACCACCTCAATGTTGCCCTTGGCATTAAATCCATTGATTGCGGCCAAAATTTGCATGTGTATCAACATCAGTCCACTATCAGTATAGATGCGAACATAGGAGATGGAGACCGAGCGCAGATGGGCAAGTTGAAGCACTGATTGGAGGGCGGACAACCATCTGGATAAGTTGCAAAAAAATAATAAAAAACAAAAAATTCAATCGGATTTTCATGGGAAAATGTTATTCTAGGGGTTAATACTACCCATCCCTTTTCTGGACCGAAAAATAAGCGATATTGTTGTTAAATGCCAACCCTCAATTTTCTGTATTTTTCAATGTGAATATTTTATTTTTCTTTTTTTTTTCAATCCTTTAACCAAAATATTTCTTATCTACAACAACCACGTGGAGAATTCAAGGGTTCAGAGAAAATAAAAAGAAACAATGAACAAACTCAAATTCTAAAATTTTCTTGACTATAAATCCCTTAAGGCTATTAGCTATATCAATTCTCTTCACCTGTATGACTCAATTTCGTCGAAAATGCCAAATGAAAGGTGTTCCAAGAAGGGGCAATGTTGTGCAACCAGCTGGATAACCTGAGGAATTTTTCAATTTTGGACCAAAATAATAATTTACTAAAAATAAATAAACGATAATAAAATCAGAAAATGATCACCATTCTTCACAAGCTTGCAATGCAAAATTAAAAATAATAAAATTCACATTTAATTGAATACATATACATACCCTTGGCTTGACATAATTTAACAAAAGTGCCCTCAGCCGTGGGCCAATCATTGACAATGAATTACCAAACAGATTGGCATCAGATTCCTCGAAAACGAGGCGCAAGTAAAAGAGCCTAAAAAATTGATTTTGTTCCAATCAATGGATTAAAATTCTCTTCATAACTACCTATCTGTTCTGTTCTATCTACTGCAAATTCTCTAAAAATTAACTCCTAAACCTTATTTTTCGACCCGGAAGGAGCGAAGCCTTTTTCAGGGGTTATTCAAAAGGATTAAATATTATGAACAATTGGAGTTTTGTTGATCTGTTAGTTAAGAATTTCGTTATTTCGATCTTTTAAATTTTAAATGTTTTTATATAAATAATTCAGTTACGGAATTAAAAATTATTAAGACGAAATTAATTAATTCTCTTAAAGGGACCTTATTTTAGAGGGGGTTCTTATTTGAGGATTTACGGTACTTGACTCTGCTGATCGGTCCCATCAGTGCCAATTCGTTTAACAAAACTATCAAAACATCAAAACCCACTTCTCAAATTGGGCCAGCTTGGTCAGCCATAACTTGCTGAGGGGAATATGCATCGGCAACATTAATATGGTGAGTTGGGGACAACAGGAGGCTGCGAGTTCGAGCAGTTCATTGATGCGCTCACACTCCTGCTGTTCTTGGGTAATTGACCAAAAAGTATGGATGTCCGACGGGGCATCATTGATGTGCAGTGCGCGGAGTGCGGAAGGCAATGCCGGAAGGCACAATGATCCCCAGCGGGAGTCGGACACCGGAAGGCGCAACGCTTGCAACGATGCATTGTTGTTGCGTAACAGATTGTACAGTTCCGCTTGACTTCGCCAGTCCTGCCAGTGGAGGGTGAAGTCAGAAATTTAGGTTTTCCTTCTGTCAGTGTTAGGAAAGGCTCTGGCTCCGGGAGCCAAATTTTTGGAAAGGCCGGAGCTGGGGCCTAATTTCTGATGTTCACAACACTACCGTTTGTCAAATTTTTTGAAAATTCCTTTGGATTTTTATAGGAAACTATTATAGCTGGTAACGAATGGAGTTTTCTATTTTGCAAAAATGGGAAAATCGAAAAAATAGTAATTAATTGGGTCCAATAAGAAGTATTTTTTGTACCAACTTTCAAAAAGCTGAAAGAGAAATTAACAAATGTACATTTGTTGATAAAAAATAAATTTAACGCATTTAAATCACATCTACTTATAATTAATAATTATAACACACAATTTCGGAGAAGCGGATGCTCTGCAGACGCCTCAAATTGTCAGCAACTGCGCCTAACGTGTCGGGTCCCACACAGGTGTCGAATCGCAAATGGCGCAACTTGCGCATCTTGGCCCACTGATCCACGTGGAATTCCCCGAGTGCAGGAATGGCCAACTCGCGCAGATGTGGAGTGCACCGATCGATCAGCGCCTGATACTTGGCCAACTGAAAAATGATAGGTGATGAAAAAAGGCAGATTAGGTCCACCTTATTTTTTTTTGAGTAGAATAGTAACTTCTGCGTCTAAGGGAACCCAAAAAATACCTGATTGCTGGTTGGAAAAAATTAACATTGATTTTGTTGGAAGGGACCCTGATCAGGATTTATGTATAACAAGATCACTATGCGAAAAGGGTCATGTTTTTGATGTTCTTAATATCAAATATTACTAAGGCCCAGATTTATATGTTGTAACTTGTTTTTATTGCGCCTACATATGTTTTGAAGAGAGGACAAAAAACAAGCGTTTTGCGTTAAAATTTTCCGATTTGATATGGTCATATTTTGAGGTTTTTAGTCCCTATAAATGCGGGCCTAAATATTACCAACCGCCAGACGGCCTCGCCATTCCAACTCCCGTTTGGTCACCGTCAGTGTCCGCAATTCAGTCCAAGCATATTTCTTGGCAATTTGGTGCCATTGTCGACAAACTCTCTCCAACCGAACACGCTCAGCCGGCGGAAGAAAGGCGAAAATGTGGGCCTAAATTATGGATTTTGATCAAAAATCTCAGAAATCACTCAAATTGATGAATTTTGATCAAAAACGAAAATAAAAAATATTAATTCTTTTAAATAATAAGGAAATGACTAATAAATCATAAAAAATCCTTACTAATGATTCATTGGCTAAATCGTCGATCGAAATAGATGAGGATGGCATGTTCTTTAAATGGTAACTAAAGAATTTCAAAAATAATTAATAAATAAACAGAAAAATATTTTTGGAAAATGAAATAATAATCATTCAAAAATGTGAAATATTTTAAAAAGAGAAGAAATATTGGTATGATTTGACATCTCATTTTGCATATAATTTTATAAACAAACAATAAAAATTTTAGCTACAATCTGGAATCTCTTCAAAATATTTTTGTTGGAAAAAGTAATTAAATGTAAAAATTATAATTGTAATTATCATTATCATTATAATGAATGGCAACTGAATGACTCTAACTAATGCCATTCTCAGACTTGAGGCGAAAGTTATATAACAAAGAATTTTCAAATAATCAGTCGTCCATCAATGTGCTGACTAGGGATGGGATAGTTATGCATTATAATTTGGCAAAATATGCGCANATCCGCCTTACTGTATACTCTACGCTGACTACCGTACCACTACTAAGAGCCAAAATACGATATTCACTGTGTTGGAGACGGGCGGCCAACTCACGCCATTCACCGATTGTGCCCGATACTGTTTTATATTTAAAAACAACAAAAATTGGAGCGACAAGTAGGTGGTGTTGTGCAATCATGTTCATGCTTATGGATGGATTCGAAAATGTTCGATATTCGATTTTATTCGACATTCGTTCATTTTGGTATCGAATAATCGATATGCGATATTCGATTTTTTGGCCAAAAATAAGATTTTTCCTATATTTTTGAATAGAATATGGTATAGGCAGGTACATATTTCAAATATAGTATATATGTAGTTGTAATTTTTCAGAATATAGATCGTCCGGCTGCTCGTCCATAATGATCGTCCGGCCTGGACTAATTTTATATTAATTAAATTGTCAAGTTTACAATTGTAAACAGAAATTTCATGTGAATCACAATAAAATTGTTAAATTTTGACTATTATTCTTAGAAATTCTAAAAAAAGTTCAGACTTTTTTCAACTCAATAATGAACCCAAGCTCACTTCCAGCTGTGGCCCGGAATCCCATCGTGATGGGTGTCTGTTTGGTCATAACCTTGGCCTTGGCTTCCATATGAATGGGACATGCCCTGCCATCGACGACAATGGCCAGAAATGGCGATATTTGGACGTGAAGGAATTTTCAAGTCTGTGGGACTCTGGACGGTGCTATGTCTTTTGGTCGAAAAGTGCAAAAATAGAAATACAATACAAAAAATAAAAGCTCATATCCCGTCCTTATCCGTCGGATTTTGAAAATTTCATATCCTTATCCGTCCGTGTCCGCCGATATCCGCGGATAATCCCTGCCTTATACAGAGAAAAGGACAGCTCTGTATTCAGCTGTTCCGAATGAAAAATTTTCAAGATCAGAACATTCCTCTTAAAAAATCAAATTTTATTGACATTTTTATTAAGAAAATTAGTCAATATTAAATTTTTTTTTCCAAAATTCGAAATTCAGGACCAACTAAGGACAAAAGGCCAAAAATCAGAATAAATCTGACAAAAAAGAACAGCTTGGAACCCCAGAATACGAGTTCAGCTCGAACTCTAATTTCAATTACCGCCAGATGGCCTCGCCATTCCAATTCCCGTTTTGTCACCCTCAGTGTCCTGAACTCAGTCCAAGCATGTTTCTTGGCAATTTGACGCCATTGTCGACAAACTCTCTCCAACCGAACACGCTCAGCCGGCGGAAGAAAGGCAAAAATGTGTGCCTAAATTAAGGATTTTGATCAGAAATCGTTCAAATGGATGAAATTTGATGGGAAAAAATAAAAACATTAATTCATGAAATAATAAGTAAATGATTACTAATTCATTAAAAATCCTTACTAATGATTCAGCGGCCAAATCGTTGATAGAAATAGATGAGGATGGCATATTTTTTTAAATGGTAAGCTAAAGAAATTCGAAAATAAGTAATAAATAAAGAAAAAAATATTTTTGGAAAATGAAATAATAATCATTCAAGAATGTGAAATATTTTAAAAAGAGAAGAAATATTGGTATGATTTGACATCTCATTTTGCATATAATTTTATAAACAAACAATAAAAATTTTAGCTACAATCTGGAATCTCTTCAAAATATTTTTGTTGGAAAAAGTAATTAAATGTAAAAATTATAATTGTAATTATCATTATCATTATAATGAATGGCAACTGAATGACTCTAACTAATGCCATTCTCAGACTTGAGGCGAAAGTTATATAACAAAGAATTTTCAAATAATCAGTCGTCCATCAATGTGCTGACTAGGGATGGGATAGTTATGCATTATAATTTGGCAAAATATGCGCATAAAATATGCTCAAAAAAGCTAAAATATGCACCAAAATATGCATTAAAATAGGCCAAATTTCATAGAAAATATGCTTAAAAATTATTAAAAAATGGAAAATAATAATTATTTGTGCAAGCAACCAGTAATTTTGACGATTCCTTTTGTTGATTTCACTCCTCAAATTTGAAAATTATCATGAAAATGCTGAAAATTGAAAAAGCATAGACACGAAATGACTAAAATTTCACAAAATAGACATGAAATGGCGAAAAATTACAAAATAAACATGAAATAACTTAAAATTACAAAATTTATATAAAATAAAATGTAGAAATTTTAAAATTTTCAAAAATATGCTTAAAATGCCAAAAAATATAAAAATTATGAATTTTTGACCAAAAATCGTAAAAATATGCACAAAATATGCTCAAAAATGCCAAAATATGCATAAAAATAAGCAAATATGCAATATGCTCCAAAATCCCAAAATATGCAAAATATGCAAATTAAAATTCACTCTAGAAGGTTCTAATCAAATGGAAAATGCGTTTTTCGTGATTACTTCGGCGTTCTAATACCAGGAAAAAAATATGCATTTGCATAACTATCCCATCCATAGTGCTGACCTTGCACTTGACTACACAAAAGAAGATAATTATGTAATTATGTCACAAAACAAAGGAACAAGTTGAGCTTTGAACTTTGAATAATTCAAATTTTTGAAGAGGAATTGATTCAGGGTTGACCAAATTTTATTTGCAATATAACTTTGACTAATAATTCGCCCATGCATTGATTTGTTTGCTTTTTAATTAATAAAGTATTAAAATCGTGAAAAAATGAGCAAATATAGGTCTGGCGATCCCATGCTTTGCTTACGCTTGATGATTCATAAAATAAATTAGATTTTTCTCCCTTTTTGGATATCTTCGGCGGGCATATTTCGGTTAAAACCGGAAATTAGTCATTTTCGGGAACTGGTTTTGGTCATTTTTCTCCATTTAAAATTACAGAACCCGAAAAAATCGAAAACGCCGAAAAATACATATCGATTAAACCACCGATCCGATCTCTAGTTTTAGCCCAAATGCATAGTATATAGCACCATTTCCGTCATAATTATATAATATTATGACTCATGTAGGACTGTGTTCAATTCATGACTTTTAATAATTCTTGTCATGCTGGTCCTTGCAATGGTTGGACAAAAAGTCGACAGCCGCAAAATTAGCCATTTGAATTTAAACTTTTTAATCACATTTACTTGAAAAAACTTTTTGTTCACACTAAATAATTTTTAAAAAAGTAGCAAAAATGAAATTGCGCCGAAGATTGCCCAATGAGCTATGCGCCGAAATTGTGGACGCAATGCATTTGAGGCCCAAATTTGAAATTAGCAACAAATTGAGGGCCAAAAATAGAGAAATTTGTTCTATTTTCGACAAATTTGTCCTGGACAACATCAGCAAAAAGGTTGGTTTGTTGTATCAAAAACCAATAAAATTGCAAAATATATAAATTCGAATCATTTAAATATAATAATGATTTTTTAGTCTCCGATCACCCTAACCAATTGCTGGGACTGGGAAAACTGTACTAGAAAAAATATGGAACTTTCTGATGATGCATTGACAATAATTCACAAAGGTACGCTTTAAAAAAAGTTAAGGAAAATATATATTTCTGGATGCCAAAGCTGTGATCTGAACATTGCCAAACATGGGGTAAAATATTTGAATGCCAAACTTGGGGTAAAATATTTGAAATCAAAACCCAACTGGCCAAAGCATTAGCTTGAGGGTCTACAACATATATTTAAATTTTCAAAACATTTGTTTCATCTGAACATGGTCATAATATCCTCCGAACATTTGATCAATTTGGATGTTATTATGTTAAGTTCGAATGCAAATGTTTTAAAACTTTCAGAATGTGTTCTAGTAACAAATTAATAATCGGATGTTTGGTTTTCAAATTTACAATGCACCATGCTTGGCTATGTTCGGACCACGGATTCGATATCAACTATCCGATGTCCACATCGGTTGAAAAATGATATCAGCTATAACTTACCTAGCATGGAATATCAACCGATAATAATATAAACTTATTACAAAATTGCATAAATTAAAATAAAGGGAATTTAAAACACATTTTAAAACACATTTAATTATTTAAATCATTTAGGCATGAATGGCTATGGCACTGTCCGGTCCAAACTTCCCATACCAAGGAAGTTAAAGCGTGGGATTTTCTACTTCGAAATCACAGTCTTGGAGGAGTAAAAACCTAGAAAATTCCAAATTTCCAAAAAATTAAAAGCACATTTAGGGGCAGTGTGGGTGTGGGTTTAGGTCCTGCAGATCCAAAAGTGCCATCCATTGGCGAAGGCGGTGATTTGCCAGATGCATCCAGCAACAACTCTGCTCCAATTAACGGGAACTCGGCTGGAACTGGGACCTGCTNAAGCATTAGCTTGAGGGTCTACAACATATATTTAAATTTTCAAAACATTTGTTTCGTCTGAACATGGTCATAATATCCTCCGAACATTTGATCAATTTGGATGTTATTATGTTAAGTTCGAATGCAAATGTTTTAAAACTTTCAGAATGTGTTCTAGTAACAAATTAATAATCGGATGTTTGGTTTTCAAATTTACAATGCACCATGCTTGGCTATGTTCGGACCACGGATTCGATATCAACTATCCGATGTCCACATCGGTTGAAAAATGATATCAGCTATAACTTACCTAGCATGGAATATCAACCGATAATAATATAAACTTATTACAAAATTGCATAAATTAAAATAAAGGGAATTTAAAACACATTTTAAAACACATTTAATTATTTCAATCCTTTAGGCATGAATGGCTATGGCACCGTTCGATCCAAACTTCCTATACCAAGGAAATTAAAGCGCGGGATTTTCTACTTCGAAATCACAGTCTTGGAGGAGTAAAAACCTAGAAAATTCCAAATTTCCAACAAATTAAAAGCACATTTAGGGGCAGTGTGGGTGTGGGTTTGGGTCCTCCTGAAGATCCAAAAATGCCATCCATTGCCAAATGCGGCGATTTGCCGGATCCATCCAGCAGCAGCTCAGTTCCAATTGACGGGAACTGTGCTGGGACAGGGACCTGCTTTTACTATGACACGGGCAAATTTATGATGGATGACAAATACTGTGGCAATGGACCCGGATATCGGCCAGGAAGTGTTGTTGGGTGTGGCGTGCATTTGGCCACCAATCAGCCGTTTTTCACTCAAAGCGGGCAGTTGTTAGGTAAACGTACAAAATTCATTTCGAAAATATGGCACAATTGAGACATTCGAACGTTCCTTTGAAAAAAAGGCTTGAAATTTCCAATTTGACTCTCGTTTTTTTTTGGCGGGCGGCTCTGATTAGTGTTGTTAGAGAAAATTTTGAATATTTTCGGCAAGATTTTTTAAAGAGCTCAAATTTTACAATTTTTTCTACATATTGTAACTTTTTTAAGGCTTATTAGTCCAAAAATATGAGAATTGGCCTAGTAGACTAAAATATTTATACTTATAGTACCATTTCTTAGTTGTTTATTTTTGATTTTTTTGATAATTGTTGAAAAATCCTGGTTTTCAAAAATTTAAAAATTCAAAAAATAGGATCAATTTTTTGAAATTTGTTAAGGAAAACCTATTAATAAATATTTGCGATTTGGAGTGTCTCAGCGATAAATTTATGTTTTTTTTTCAAAATTACATATTCAGCGATTTTGCCAGCAATGGACCTGGATTTGTTCCCGACCATCACATTCTTGCATTCAGCGGTGTTGGACACCAATTTTGGCCAAACAATGTTCACCTTCAAACATTTTCATTTCTTATTAGAAGCTGTGAAAAGTGTGGGCCAAAATGGATGGATGGCTGGGCCCAGACGAAGTAAGCTTAAGAAAAGTTCAAATACATATGCCATATTCGCTCAAAATTGACGGGACACCTCTAATTGAAGAGACCTCTCTAACTAGAATGGATCCCTCGAATTAAATGGACACCTCTAATTGAAATGATTCACTAATTGAAAGGACTCCTCTAATTGAAAGAACCCTATTGTATTTCTTGAAATACATATGCCGAAACCTAATGGAAAAGGGTCTAATTTACAAAATTTTCTCCGGCAGCACCGAAAACCCTTTTCAGTGAAATTTGTTCAAGAAAAAATTGCCTTTAGCAAAAAATCCTTGCGCTTTCTCTCTTTATGCATCTAAAAATATTTGTTAAAAAATCAAAATGAGAGTTAATATTTAGAAGAACAAAATTCGACCAAAGGGCTATGAAGGATTAAAAAGCGATCATTTTGGAGGACGGATGTTTTTTAATCCTTTGAAGAAATTTTATTAAGCGATGACATTGGTTTGAGAAATAAAATCCAAACTTTTTTTGCAAAATAGAAAAGACCACTCTAATGAAAGGGACCTCTACTGGAAAGTACCCTCTAGGGGGAAGATGTTGAAACAATAGCAGGGAATACCGGTGCTAGGTCTTACCGCTAAAAACCGCCATATGGGGCGTTAAAAAACCGCCACATGCTGTAGTCTGGACTAAAACTTTTTTGTTAGACTTGTTAGACCAAAAGTATAAAAGGCAAAAATATGCAGAATTTTATGCTGATTCGAATGATATAAAAAATTTCCCGAAATTCGGCCAAAAAGTTCGAAATTTTCCCGAAATACTGAAAAATACGGTTTTAGGGGATATTTCGAACTTTTTGGCCGAATTTCGGAAAAATTTTAAACTATTTGAATCAGGATAAAATTCTGCATATTTTTGCCTTTTATACATTTGTCTAACAAGTCTAACAAAAAGTTTTAGACCAGACTACAGCATGTGGCGGTTTTTTTAACGGCACAGCACCGGGAATACCTTCTATTAGAGAGAATACGGAGTCACCCAACTTTTGCTAATTTCATTTATCGCAATCCATTTTCGTATAAAAATCACTTGTTTTCATGGACTTTTCCCTCAATGAATATCTGATTTTTTTGCTCCAGCTTCAAAATTCAGCTTCTTCTACCAAATTATGTTTTCCATTCAGTATTTTCAGGCATTTGGCAGAAACAAATGTGCCAGATCCAGATGCCCACCGACATGCCAATTGTTCAGCCGAATTTGGTCCGGCGCTACCGCACATTATTCACACAAGAGCAACTCGAGAGTCTGGAGCAAGGTCGGGGATGGGAACAAAATGTAGAGATGGACTCTGAATTGTCGGGGGATGGAGGGGGGAGGGNTCGAACAATCGTTATTCGAGTCTTTGACCCAAAAATCGAATATTGCATGCATTTTTGAAACTGTGGTCGTTTCTAAAAATTGATAAATTTTTTTAAGGAATTTTGGCATTGCCCTGAAAGTGCCAAATATCATCAATAGAACTTTTCAAATTTTAATATTTTTAAAGCTTACTAGAATAAAAAGAAATAAATATAAAATTACCTATGCTCTATTTTTTGTCTTGGTAATGTCTTTGAATTTTCTAGATTCACCCCACCTAAAATCCAACTCATAAAAAAATATTAATCCCCTTAATTTTTATCAGAAATTTTGTACTTTCGAATTTTTATAGGAATTTTATTTTTTTATTCTTCTTTTTATAGGAATTTTATTCATTTCATAAAATGTAAGTCTCTATTTTTCAAAATTTCTAATTTCAATTCTTAATTGAAAATAAAGAACTTTTTTATTTAGGATTTTTTTGAAAATGTAATTGAGTTTAAAATTAGATTTTTTGAAACCGTAGTTATGTTTATAAACCTTTCGACAAAAAATATTCCATATTCGATTTTTATTCGATATTCGGTCATTTTTTGCATTTATTCGGTTAATACGGTTAAATGCCAATGCCAAAAACCGAAAATCCAAAAGTATCAATTGTTCAGAATTCGAGAAGAGCCGCTACCCGGATTGTTTCGCGCGCGAGGAATTGGGTTGCAAGTCAAAGTTGTCCGAAGCACGAGTACAGGTACGCGTGTCCTGAACCCAGTTACCTAATAACGCTAAATAATGTGAGGTGTGACGACATAATGTAGCATAGAAAAAAGCAAATTAAAATTATTTAAAAAATTAAAAAAAATTAATGAACTGATTTTATTTGCTAGCAAAAAAATGAAGAAAAAAAAGTTGGAAATTTACCCGAAATACTGAAAAATATGGTTTTTAGGGGATATTTCGAACTTTTTGGCCAAAGTTCGGAAAAATTAAAAATACCATCAGATAGAGCACAAAATTCTGCACAATTTTGCTTCTTATAGTTTTGGTCTACAAGTCTTATAAAAAAGTTTTTAAATACTTAGGTTGGAAACTAAGTTCTGAGCCCTCTATAAAATCAAATTAATAAAATAAAACTACCCAATATCCATCAATATTATCGATATTATATTACTATTTTTATGCAAAAAATCAATTTTACTAGTCAAACATTTTAAGGAGTTTTTGAGCCGAATACAATATGAGGTCATTTTTTACATGGTCTTTTTGGGATAATTTTTTCATGACAATAAAAGGGCTAGAGAAACAATTCAAATGGTATTCGGATAGAGCACAATTTAAAGAATATTCTGGGTAAAAATGAACTTCCTAGCCTATCTGGTAATTTTTTCCCAGGGGCCTTTTTGAAACACACGGTTTTGGGCCATTCATCCGAAAAAGTAATTCGAGGGAAAAATTTTAAGAATAAGTTAGAAGAATTGAATTTATAAAATATTTGGCCTAATTTGGCCCTATATTATTGAATGATAATGATTTAAGCCTTCGAAAAAGCCCTAGA